>JARFOD010081701.1:0-19472 GCA_031763545.1 Mopalia muscosa | reverse complement strand
ACACTTGTACGCAGTACGAATTTTAAAACATTCCATAACTTTTGACCTTCATCATAGCATTTTTGCTTCTTGACGTCTGGATTTGCTTTGATGAAAGACGTCGAGGTAGTCAAATGTCCAAATGATAATATTAAACGACGACGGCCTATTTAATAGGACTAGAGAATGTCGCTGCTGTGTATTAAATTAATTTAAATCAGTTATTCTTTCAATGTCATATTTATTTATAGACCTGCTCACTTGGCGTCATGAGCGTAACACATTATGTACATGTATGTATTTTTTAACTGTCAGATTTCCAACACCAAGGGCAAGTTTGAGTCCTTATCTAAACTTAGCCTTAGGAAATCTTCCATATATTTTGTATACCGTGGGGGGGGAATAAATAAACATTTAATGTGATATTACATTCGATACGTCTACCACTTTTACCACACGTGGCTTTCCTTCTCTAAAACTTACACGACACATGTTTTGAAGCCGGATTGAAACTGTCCCAAGTGTAGCAGACGCCATATTTGTAATGAGCAACGGCCAACAGGGGGCGCCTTTCATTTCAGACACGAGGCTGTTCGGTCTTTTCTCCCCAACGATTCGGCATGGCGGATCAAGTTAGTTTGCCTTTGCATTTCGATTCAGTAAAACTGTCATATATTCTGTTTAATTATTATCTCTAACGTATCACAAAGGGAAATAAAGACTTGTGCTTCATCTTGGCATAACATGTGAACAAAATCCACTTATTTATATACTGGGAATAAGCGGTTTGGCCGTGTGTGATAATACAACAACAACAACATGTGTGAACTGCAGAGTATTGTATCTCTGATAGTCTATTATCATATTATCATGTAGCCTTATTTAGAGGCACAGAGTTGGGTAAATATGACTGTTTAGGTTTTGCGAAAAACGGCTGTAATGGGTTCAATTAAATACAATTTGGCACACAAAGCATTTGTTGACATTTTAACCACTTTTATCAAACTGGAAGCCTTATAAATAAGACCTATATATACATCAAGGTCTTAACTTAAAACGCCTGTATGTAATCTGCACCCTTCTAGCGACTCACCGGAAGTTTAAATCTTAACTTTGCGTTGCCAGGCTCGATACATAGCCGATTTGGCAATGCAGTAAACCAAAAATACACACCATCTTGCCTCGTTCAAACCGAAAGCAAGGGTCACATGACTACAAATTCTGCGCCCTCTAGCTTCTGACATGCATGCAGTAGACGGTTTTTACTTGTCAAACTGCAAAATGTGCAGATTATATACAGCCGTTATAAGTTAAGAGTTAAGACCTAGATGTATATCTAGGTCTTATTTATACGGCTATCAATCTGGTAGCCTTATAAATAAGACCTAGATATTTCACATCTAGGTCTTTAATTAAAATGTCCTGTATTTAACCAGCACTCTAGAATTGACTACAAAAACAACTATGAGTGCGCCTGTCGAACATCAGGTATGTAAGTGAGTCACATGTGGCTCCAGCAATTACGGGGGTCATATTTGCGAGGTTTCCTTCTGGTTTTCCACTGTAATAAGGCAACGCAGTGTAAAGTTGACAGTCCGTCGTGTCGTCATATAAGTGAAATACCCTCGAGTACGACGTTAAACACCAATCAAACAAAACAATCGTATAAGTGAAATACCCTTGAGTACGATGTTAAACACTAGTCAACAAACAATCAAAGAAATTCCAATGCTTTAGGTGCCTGACAAGGCTGTTGCTGCTTCAGGTGATGCTCCCACACTTTAACTGTTTTTTTAATGTCTGTTTACTTCTTCCACCCATAGAAATGTGCACGACCTTGTTTACATGGGTATATAAAAAAAATTTAATAAAAAACATACTGTGCCTGCTGGCCGGTTTTCTGCACGAACTGCAGATCAAGAAGTCATACATTTGGTGCTACAATATGTCCCCCCTAATGTATGTCCCGGTTAAATCGTGCCTGGGAGAAACCTGCTGTGATGAGTTCTTTCACGATGGTCTTCATAGCAATTGCTTTGATGATATGAAATACAATTCTGAGCACATTTCTTAAAGACTTATAAAACAATAAAATCAGGTAATGATTCAATGATTTTGTTTTTTGTTTATACTTGTTTTTTAAAAAGTTTTTTTGAGTTTTCGACAAATTTCCAATAAACCAAACCTTTTTTTCACCATGATTTTTTTATCAATTATTAAGAAAAGTCAAAAGTCTTTCCAATTTGTTTTCAAAACAAAGATTGCTATTTTAGATATAGCCTATTTAAATGAGGCCATGTATTCATAAGTGTTGTTTCATGAGTATGAGAGCATAACAAAAATAAATTGCCATTTTTTATGAAGTTGTTAAAAATGGATAATTATTTTTATTCATGTGGGTGCAAAACAGGAATCCTGACCCATTTATTTGTTGGCTTCAAATGACTAATAGGATATAAAACCCTGTTGAGCAAACAGGGTAAAGCATGTCTTCCAAAATGAGTTAAATTTATCAGCATACAATTCAAATTTTTAGGAAGCAATATTTTTATTAACATATACAGAGATACATGGTAATGTCAAAACAAAAGAAGTTAAAGCATTTTTGACCACATTGTGTTATGACTTGTCAGGTGAGGCTGCTTTGCTTCATCCATTCCACAGGTTCTCGTCAAGAAGTATAAAATTATAAGATTTATTAAATTTTAATCATCAAATTAAACCTATATAATCTTTTGACAGTCTGTGACTTACTGTTGGAGAAATTGAAACGCTGTGTCACAAAGTGTATAGGAAAGTCCTGGTCCTAAATGTCCATAGCCCACTGTCCAGACAAATGTTCACTTGGTATATCAAAGTTAAAAACTTCAGGTTTAAGGTTTTTATTTTTTTCAGACTGAGAGATCGTTTCAGAGGCAACCAACTGTTTTTCTCAACAAGAAAAGCATTTTGCTTTCCGGAAAGGGATCTAAAAATCTTCGTTATGTCCGAGGTGTTGGTTTAGGCTTCAAAACACCGCGTGAGGTAAGTGACATCCTGACAGCTCAAAGCTCTGAACTCTGCATGCAATCATAAAGGAAACAACCTCCTAGATTATCCAGGAGAGCAAAATCACTTAAACATTTAATGATTGTGTAAGTGTGGCTAGTAGTAAGTGTCTGAGTACAAATAAAATACATGAGCAAGCTCTAGAACACAAATCGGGCTAATAAATAGCTAAAACCATAGGGTAAATGAAGGTAGTAAAACTCTCATGGGATATTGATGCTGCCATCAGGTTGAATTCCGACAGCATGAACTTGCCTTTTCACAGAGACTTTGATATCTTGTTAGTAAATGAGCTGGTCTGGAGTAAAGCATTTTGTTAAAGACAAAAGCTTGAGTGTTAATTTTGTTGACCGACAAGAGTTAACTAATTTTGAGACAACCAACAGGATGAGGATTAAGTTGTGCAAATGATGATAAATTTCACGATGGTCTACTGATACTTGTGCTGAACTCGTTTATCTGATGCTTGGAGTCAAATTAATGTTATACAAACTGGCTGGATTGTAGATTAATTTTCTGGAATTATTTGTCTATTGAGGAATAATCTGATTGAGACTATGTTAAACATTTACATTGAGAGATTGTTTGTTAGTAATATTAAGGATAGTTTCCTTCACCCATTGGGCTGTCATTTCATATTACGGAAATGCCTTTGAGTACATGTATGACCCCAATCAAACTAACATATTAGTGAAATAACTTGAAGTACATGTAATGTTGAACTCAAAATCGAGCAAGTTTTACATGTTAATCTCAAACTCTTCAGAAACAAACTTAAGTGCAATGTTAAACCCAAATCAAACAAATGTCATCTTGTTTTATTTGTTAAAAAATGACACTGTACCCTAAATGGAGTTAAGCCTCAATTACACTTAATATCCTCTCTATAAGTACAGGACAGCTGTTGGATTATTTTTGATAAAGCCATTTATGTTTCGTTTTTATTTAGGCAAAGGAAGGGACATACATTGATAAGAAGTGTCCATTTACTGGGAATGTACAGATCAGAGGTCGTATTCTCACAGGTGTGGTTGCCAAGACTAAGATGCAGCGTACCATTGTCATTCGCAGAGATTACCTTCACTATGTAAAGAAGTACAACAGATTTGAGAAACGTCATCGTAATATCTCGGTTCACTGCAGCCCTTGCTTCAGGTAAAAAAGATTCAAAAGTTAATATCATACAACCCTTGATCTGTCAAAGATGATAATCAAGCCTAAGTTCCAAATATGTTTGCCGATACAAAATCTAAGATAATTTATTGTTAAGATAAAATAAAATATTTGTTTTCAAGCCACGTAGCCTGTAGGAACACTCTTAATTACAGTATGTGGCCCTCTGGTTAAGGGCAGTGTGTTTTTAGCAGTTATTCTTTCTGTGATTTGTTTTATGGAGGAATATTTCAATAAACCAAAATACTTAATATTTTAGTGTGGTGTTTTATGTGGCTATTGTTTGAAACTAGACATTTAAGTGAACAAACTTTAGGCATGGCGCTAAAGATCAATCAGTATGATGTCACAATAGGGATCAAAAGGATACCAGTCAAACTATAAGCGTAGTGCAAAAATATCTATAAATATTTTCTGTTTGCAGGGATGTGAATGTTGGTGATGTGGTAACTGTTGGGGAATGTCGCCCACTCAGTAAAACAGTCCGCTTCAACACTCTAAAGGTCACCAAGAGTGCTGCTGCCAAGAAAGGTTTCTCCAAATTCTAAATTTTCATGTACAAAACAAAGTAAAATAAATGACAAAGAAATATTTCTCGTTTTTTTCTCTGTAACATTGACAGACTCTGATCCATTTTAGGACAGTTTTCCCACAAAAAAAAACAAATTTCTAGATTGTATAGAAAATTGTTTATTAGTCACTGTGTGGTGGAAATGGAGGAGATTAGGTTAGGTTTAATTACTCATCAGTCTGCCCGTAATATTCTATAATGTTTCAGCAAGCCAGTGCTGTGCAGTTTTCATGGATGACTTTAAAAACAGGGCCTGTGGCTTAGCAAGTACGCTTTCTAAGCCATACTTCACAGGATCGAGTCTGTCTGTTGTCCCTCAGGTATAGCATTGATTCAAATGATGTGACTCCGGGAATCGGTTGGATGGTGTTCACAAGGTTTCCGGGCCTGCGGCCGTGGCTCAGTGATAGCTAGTAGGGTTCTTGAACTGAACATGCTTCGATTTACCGTTCAAGAGTTCGAGTCCGCCTTTTGACCATCAGGTATATGAGCGAGTCACATTTTGTGGCTCCGGCAATCGCGGGGGTGGTTTTTACGAGGTTTTGTCTCGATTTTCCACCGTAATAAGGCTGTGTAGAATGTGAAGTGGACAATCCATCGTCATATAAGTGAAATACCCTTGAGTACGAAGTTAAACACCAATCAAACAAACAAACACAAGGTTTCCTCCCAGTTTTCCACCATAATTGGGCAAGGAACTGTGTGAAGTGGACAATTTGTCATCATATATGTGAAATACCCTTGCGTACAAAAGTAAACCCCACAAACAAACAATCTGTATTCATCAAGTTGCAAGCCAGTCAATGTGACCTTCTTTGACCTTGTAATGAGAGTAAACTGCGTATGGAATCGTAGTAGTACCTGTGAGAGAAACAGTTATGGATTTAACCGATGTAATGGACAAGTTGAAAGAGATACACCCTATGAACTCCATATTGAGTTGCTTATAAAGAAAATATCACATTATAGATAGGAGATCAGATTAATAGAGCCAACCGCAGACTCAAGAGCAATTATGTAGGAGTCTGTATACACTCAAAGCCTGATTTTTGTAAACCCATATGATTTTTCCATAATTCAGAAGAGGCTCAAAGTTGTTATCGAAAATTAACGTTTTTTTTTTTTTTTTTTTACACCGCTCACTGATTTAAAATGTATGCTGGCTGAGACAGAGAATTTTAGAATCTACTATGCACAGTATGGGCGAATCCAAATGGTGATTATATTAAAGCTGTAATGTAGTGTGTTTTAGAATATTTATAATACAATAACATTGAAATACAGAGGGCAGCAATTTTTGAGAGTTATTGGTATTATGTCTCCCCCCGAAAGGTTGGGAGACATATTGTTTTTGTCACGGTTCTTCTCTTTCTCTTGTCTGGGCCATATCTCCCAGACTATTTGTCCGATTTCATTCAAATTTGGACCATAGTTGTATCTTATGATGTAGAGATGTGCATGCTTCAAAAAGAATTTTAAAAAAATATTTTTTTTGGTGTGTTATGTGCAAAAATGTAGTCCACACCATATTTCTTATACATTTTGTCCGCTTTCTTTCAAATTTGGTTAATAGATGCATTTCATAATTGAAATGTGCATGCTTCATAAATAATTTCCGAATAATATTTATTTTTGTGTTTTTCAGCAAAAAATTGGGGAAAAATCTTGTCCGGACCATATTTCTTACACTTTTGGTCTGATTTTTTTCAAATTTGGTTAATATATGCATTTCATCATGTAGATGTGCAAGCTCCAAAAATAGTTATTTTCTGTTTTTTGGAAAATAAACAAAATACTTGTCTGGGCCATATGATCATATCTCTTATACTTTTGGTCCCATGTATAGGATATGTTTTTTGGTGGGAATTTGTTTATGATGGTCATAAATGTATCTGGAAATATGGAGATGGGGGAGACCTATGTTTTTGTCAGAACAAAAACACTCTTCTAGTTTACTGTTAAATTACTGTTCATGTCGAGTCACATTTATGGCTGCACATGTCTGTCTCTGTGCGGACAAGGCCGATGAAGGTCAGTGTTGATTTAAATACATCTGATTCCAAAGCGAGGCACTTATTTTAAGCAAGTCAATGCGGCAATTTGCCATGACATTCAGATGCGAGTTATTCTAAAATACTGTATGTGTTGGCTGTTGCAGCAGATGCGGTATATTCGGTAAGTCCTGAAGAGAAATAGCTGTGTGTATTTGCCTATTTGGTTGGCAAAATTCTTTTAACTCTTTGCATCCGACAAGCGGCTGTCGGCGGCGATATTTTAGCCTTTTTAGATAGAGAAAGTATTCCTAATGAAGTATATACTTTTCTATACCTAGGACTCATTTAAAAAGTTATGGCCATATTTAATACTTTACAGACATATTTTTTTACATTTTCTGAAAGGATATTCCCTCTAAATAGATTTACATGTGAAAAAATATTCCTGAGGCAAAGAGTTCAGTTAATATTCCAGTGTAAAGTTGAGCTGGTTTGTGGAAGCCAAATACGAGTTATACCCCATGTCCTATTTCTATACATTGCCTAGACTGGCAGTTATACCCCATGTCCTATTTCTATACATTGCCTAGACTGGCAGTTCGTATAAACGAGCCCACATGACCACCATATAACATGGGCGATGGAAACCATGCCCTCTGCGTCCCACTTCTAGTTAGTAGTAAATGGACTGATAATACATAAATGTATTTCAGGAAATATTCAAATCAGCTCGTTCTGTTTTTGAAGAAGAGCACGGTTCAGTTGTTTGATTGGGGTTTAATGTCGTACTCCAGTGCTAATATATATATATTCTGTTGCCAAGGTGCTCTTTAAGCAATGGAACATTTAATACATCCAAATTAATTTGAATAAATTCTGTGTAACAATTGTTCGTACAGAACTTTTTTTGGCTAACAAGCTGAGTTTCATAGAACTGTTTTCATGTTTTCAATCTAATAAGTAATACGAAACAAATTCACCATTTTACTTTCATTTTTATTTAAACTGCACCATACAACAATTTGACACCTATATCAAAACACAACAGTTGTTTGTACAGAATAGCTGATCATCATCGAGGAACAATAGATGTACAATAAACTGAATAAGTGCTTAAAGATCACTGAAAAGTAGACAAATGTTTTTGTCATTATAGATAAGGCAAAATCTGTTAACGAAATCCTAACATTTAAAATGAGGTGTGTAGCACTGGTGGAACAAACTTCAAAATTAACCATAAAACTGGGTACATCTTAATATCACAAACAAGTGACATTTATGACCTAGTTCCAGTTGGATAAGAGAAAACTTTCAGTATTGGTTATTTTCAACTCCTGTTGCCGACATGGACAAAATAGTATTTACATTTTACCAGTAAATGACAAAATTGACTCTTCAGTGGCATTGTAGAGGCCCATAAGTTCTGCATTAGCCAATCGGAATTTGAGATTTCATCATGCGCAAACTTGGATAATGCTAATAAATGATGTTTGGAAGTGTTATAAAGGTCTCTTATGTAAATTTGCTGAGTGACTCCTATGTATTTGAGGAACTGAGAGATTCTTGAAAAAGAATTGATAAAAGACGATCCTTTTTCAAGAATTGTTCATTTTGAGGGGTTTTCTCAGACTAAACTCACTTCGGCTCGTCACTCGACAGCAGCAGATGATTTTTCAAGATTCGGCACTGGTCAGTGATAGGTCTGGAATTTCATAACAGTGAAGGAAATAGTCTGAAGTATAGAAAACCTTTTTCTAAAAGTTTACATATAGTTTATGGAGCTCTTCTATTTTATGCATTCCATTGACTGCTAACTGGTTGCTATAGAAGGTGAGTTAAAAATTCAAACTGGTTAAATATTTCATACAGGATTAGTAATTTTGACGAAGAATAAAACATTGATTGCATTAATAACACAAATTCATGTGAAAAGTTGCACATTTTTGGAAAAATAATTGACAGTTTAGACACTAGGATGGCATAACGACTAAGATTTAATGAGTCCCTCTCTTTCGATAATTTATTTAAAAAACAGCGAAGGAGAGTTAGTATCACAAAGCTACTTAAAGAAGTCTTCAAACTCTGAAATAAGAAAAATGTTGCAATTCAATCCAAGATATTGCAATGCTTGTTTCTTTGAGCGGGGTTTAAATTTATACTCAAGGGTATTTCACTTATACATGTATGATGATGGATTGTGAACTTCAAACTGATCTTTGTCTTATTGTGATGGAAAACAGGGAAGAAACCTTATAAAAACCACCCCCACGATTGCTGGACCACATTGTGTTATAAGCCCTCAAATAAATGGACAACAGACAGACTTGATCCTGTTGACCTAAATGCAACAGCTTTCTGAATATTCCAACCTCTGGTATTAAAAATTCCAAACATTGCTGAAACTAGGATTGGCAAACAGAAAATAGACTAACAGCCTTCTTAAATAGTTACCTGATTTGTGTTTGCATATTTATTACAGTAATCACATTGATTTGTTCACAATCAAATCAGCGATATCGATAGATTCGATTCGTTGTTTTGCATACAGTTATATGAAACAATTTTACTTTCACTAAAATTTGTAGCTTACTATTACAGAACTAAATAAGGCCTCTACAGTCTGACATTTAGGACATCTAATACCATATAGGCTACATACATTGTATTATAAAGGGCCTAGCCAATTTCAACTGATTTAAATACATGGACTTCTGAAATTTACACATCTTCAGCAAAGTTTACGCAATAAAACAGGACATGGATTAAATGAAATCTTATAATAGGATTTCAGAAAGTAACATATCATGGCCAGTCAAAGCATTGGGATGTGAACCTTCATAACTCCTCTTCCCAGGGCAAGGTTGATCAATCAGATCATTGCATCAAACCTCTCATCAATTCCTGCCTTGCCATCACACGCGTAAAGACCAGAAACATATTTGTAACTGTCGTCTAGCTACAGCAGGGACTATCCAGTGATGCCTCTTTACCCCCACCCAATCAGATTGGAGCTTAACAATTAGATTGGCAGTCGAAACAAAACATGGAAAGTAGATTTTTAAATAGTCCGGACATCATCACAGACATGTTAATTGACAGTGGTGCCACTCATTTGTTGTTCTTAGACATGATTTATGAATGACAACAGACAAATGAAGAGATTTTCACAGCCAGATGGGGCAGGGGTGAAAAGGTGAATGTCTGATCTTTTTCAATTTGACCCTTGTCTTGGGGTCACGTCAAAACTCTAGACAACCACAATGACCATTCTTGGTTTCTATGGGTATATCAATGTAGATTATTCTAAAGCATTTAACAAATCTAGTAGGACACTTTCTACACTTTATTAAACACTTAACATCAACTGTGGAACTCTGTAATGAGACCCTACATATAATATTAATGTTTGTAACTGTTTGATTATTTCAATCATACATGTACATGACATGAAATCATGTTAAATTATAAGATTTCTCCTTCACTAGTAAAATGTTATGTGGTTTACATGGGTCTTTTTCAAATGCACATAGTATTAAAATTACAACACCAATGAATTATCTTCTTACTTCATGGACATTGCTTTTTTATGTCCTGTGTCTAGAATAAATAATCGTATAGATATGAACTTAACCATTGTCTTTACTCTGGACATAATGATGGTTGTGTTTGTAAGCACTGATTAAATAAAGTCATAACTAAGCCAAGTGTTCTACTTCAAATGCAAAGCAAAAAGCATAAACTGCAGATTAGAAACTAAATACATGATAACAATGCAAAATTTAAAATAAAAGAGTACTGGGTAATATAATAATAAAGATATTTGTAAATATTTCGGCTTTATTTTGCCATCGTCAGCAGCAGCCGAAATATTAAGTCAAAATGAGTCTTTCATTCTTCGGAGTTGCAATACTTGTGTACTATGTTAAAATTATCAGTGGAACTAATGGATATTTGTAAATGAATGTTAAAAATACCTACCAGCATCCATAATTATTATGCTGTAATGCTCTTTTGTGTTTACATTTTTTTACACAAGCCATTTCTTAACCAAGATTTCAATTTCAGCAGGCCACCAAGTACAAGTATGTTTGCAACATAACCTCATTTATTATCTTCTGGTGATGGCAAGTATAATTGTATCAAAACATTACTTCCAGTTATATAATCCCTCTTCCCAGCCAACATATATTTATATGATCTTGATTTAATTTGCCCTTGATTTCTACTGAATGTTTTTTCGTGAAAATGATTACTTTGCCTGCTTGGTGTTAAATGTCATGCTTAATATTATTTCACTTATGTGATAGATATGTTATCAAACAATACTCAATGAAAATTAATGTTCCTACAGTGCTAAGTAAGCAGTTCAATCCTCTATATGTGTGTTATACTCAATGAGTTTATAACAGGGGTGTTCTTCAGATAGTTTACATACAAAACGAAGGGCAATAACTCTTCCTACAAAACAAAGGGCAATAACTCTTCCTTATACAGACACCATAGACTGTAAAAAAAAAAAAAAGGCATCTTAATTAATTTTGCGGTTGACAGTGGTGGAACTCTCTATACCTTGCCATATACTAAGGGACATACATCATGTCAACAATATTTTAGGGCATGTTAAAACAGAGTTAACAATTGATATACAGAAGGTAGTAAGCTATATCATAGAGATTTATTTGAATCATCTCAACTGGTAGTCTGGTACATGTACGATTAAGGTGGGAAATTCATTTGGCACAAGAACCTCTGAATTCATTTTACAAGCACATTTTTCCTAGCTCTCCTTTACATCCATTGGACCATCAAACCAGGATATAGCTACAACATGCCTCAGTTCTCTCAGGCACCAATCAGATGGTGTCATTCTGCCAGACTTCAATAGTAGCAATATAATTGTGCATTAACGTTTGTCTATTAAAGACTATTCACTCACAATTTTTTTTTTTACTTCATTTTTGTCAAACATGGTATTTCTAAACATTCTTGTTGGGGTAAAGTGAGGGATCACAAAACATACTAATATTAGGGGTGTGTCATTCTTTTAACAATTTGACAAGTTCTGTTCACATTAAAGGAGATCTGCCATTGTAAAATGTGATAATATATTTCATTTGAGATTGCTATAACCAACATACATTAGAACTATCTAAGTGAGATGTAATCGTGCCCACCTATACACTCTAATCTAGGTGTACAAGATATTTTGGGTTGTAGCAATAAATACAAACATCATTCTTTGTTTAATGTGTGATCAAGCTTGAATACCCTGGAAATCCATGTATTCATTAAACCTATATATAAAAGCTCCAAAATCAAATACCTATACAAATATTACTATTATATACAAATATTACTATTATATACACTAGATTTCCAAATAATAGATAGATTTCTAAAAATATAGCGGACTTTAAAACTAAAAACTCGAGGGCACTCTTCACAACTGACAAAACATAAGATATGAGAATCACTTTAAACAGATCAAGATAATAAACGCACGCACATGACAGAAATCACACTTCTCAGAAAAGTTGTTTCACCCAACATTAGTATGGTATACTGACAGTATATCGCTCTGCCTTACTTTCCTATCATGGAAAACTGAGATAAAACCTGTTACATGACACTCCCTTGCTTGATGAGCCACTTGCTGTGACCTCATGTTCATAATGATCCTGTGAGTAGTCTTGACAAGCTCGTCACAGCTACGGGCATATAAGAGTGTACATTGGACTTACATGTATTAACTTATTGGAGTCTTACCTCAAACTATAGGCTATTTTACTTATATGAAAATGATGGCGATGTATTTCAGCAATAATTGACACTTGCACATTTATAAAATGTGAAGTGTTTTGGTACTGTTGAAAAGAGTTATTCTTCCTCAATAGTTCTTAGTAAAGACAGCATTGCTACTCTTGCTACAAAAAAACTTCCCTTAGTCAGAGAGCTGAGTGGACATTAGAAAAATTTAAAAAGCCAGCTGGATGACAACAATGGAAATCACTTTGTTGAAATATACCAGAAGAATAGCTGCATGTAGTTAAGTAGGAGAAAGATTTAATGATCTAGTGGAAGAAACTATTGTAATTTTTGGGAATTGTTTTTTGGAATTAGTTGTTAAGCATTTAAATCGGTGGAATAAGCATTACAGGAGATCTTTACCATAAAGTCACATGTATGCAAAAAAAAAAAAACCACACAAAAAAACACACAATAATACTGCTAAGAACACTCAAACATACATACACTCAAAATCCTGCCAAATAATAAAGTGTGTTCTAACAGGGTTCTAGCATGTGTCTGTTCTGTTTGTTCATGAGAAATTTAAATCAATTTGTTATGCTGATCAGAAAACTCCTGTTTTCTGTGATGTGTATGTACCATCATACCCTTTTTCTAATGTAAACATTTAAGGTTCTGTCATAAGTTGTAAAACAATTACAGGAAATAAAATGAGAATTGATATATTACGCTATGCTGCCATAGTACTGAATAAGAGAATAAAGCTATATAAAGCAATTGTTAACACGCGAGATAGAATAATACTGAAAATAAACGTATATACAAAGCTGAAAACTAACACGCAAAATAAGAACAATATAAATATAAGTGTAAAAATTGTTTTCCTTATTCCTCAGAATTTCTTACATAAACATCACTAGAACAGAGGAAGTATTCCAACAAAATACAGGCATATAAATATAATCCTGAAAAAGAGCAAACAGCTTTCAGTAGATAATCATTTTTCACAACAGTCATGAGAACTTAAAGAAATGCAAATCTGTACACATATTAATATAAATCTAAAGAAACAAATACTGATATGCCTCAATCAGGCCTGTGCTGTTGGGGAGAACTAACAGAACGGACGTCTCCCCATGGTTATACAAACTTAATGTAATGAGGACAGTTATATAGGTTTCCCAAATTGTTTGCAGTCGTCTTCCAAATTTGAATTTTACTACTGATTTTGACAAATTTTACCATCTGATAATCAATAAAGATTGTATTTTAAAGCAATAATGCTTTATTATTCACAAAGGCACATTTACATATTTAAAAAATCAGCAAACCATGGGAAAATGCAAATTTTACGTTACCTCACAAAATTTTACAGGACCAATTTGAAGGTTATGCCGGAAAAGATAACAGCACAGGCCTGCTCCATGGGGATTCTACACTAGGGTATTTAGTCCTTCAGAGTTACATGTACTATACATTCTACTAAACATTGCCCTGTTAACCAAAGACCTGAATCAGAGTGGTGGCAAGCTAAGGTTATTTCTCTACACTAACACTAGAAAGACAGATCTCTCTTCAAGTAAAGACTTAAAACTTTCTTTAAGAGCTGACAGAAAGGCTTAAGCTTCATTCGTTCGATGCTGAGCTAACACTGCCAACATTATCATAGGCTAGTTACAAAAACAATTATATACATGTACAGCATAAATGTTGGAAAACATTATTAGATTCAAAACTAAATGTCATTATTCTCTTTATGATACAGTTGAAAATTTGTTGCTATAATGGTTAAATCACACTGGTAATATGTTTACTTTCAGATAAAGCATATTAAGCAAAATAAAACAAAATTATAAGACTGTAATTTTAACGAATATTTAACAATTAGATCGACCATCAGACTAAATAGATTGAGTGGAGTTTTACTTCAAGGGTATTTTCTCGTATTCAAAGCACAGCTATAACATGTTGATTGTTTGCTTTTGCTGGAAAATTAATCTTTCCCTACAGCATTGTAATACTCCAAACAAACTGCTTAGTCAGTGGGCTTGACAAATTAAATAAAGTCAAATCTGAATGAATTAAAGATTGTGTCATATTGTGTTAGCACCCAAGCATATTATGCATCATTAATAAAATTTACATTATGATAAAAGGATTGTCACCAATTTTTCTAATAATTTACAAATAATTGAATAAAATTTACACTCTCGCCATACTAGTACTCCTTTAAAATTCTCTGATATCTTGTTTTATACACAATAACTAACAGATACTAGATGACAATGTTAGACACATTGTGGCAAATACGATTCTATAAAACACAAGAGATTCACACACTAAATTAAGATAATTTTAGTATTGCACTTCCCGTTAGAAATTTTTGACTCGATCAACTCATTTAGAGAGTCAATGCCACGTGGTTTTCTTCTTGTTTTGGGTAAAGATGGTGTAGTATTCGGTAATGTCGGTAGGTTGATGTTTGGCATTTTAAACGAGCGCAGTCGTGAAAGAGGTCCTGATTTTTCTTTGGAATCGACACTATCAGACTCTTCCAAGAGTGATTCTTCTTTAACAGAACTTTGCGTTAAAGCCCCTTCACTTAGAGAAACTTTCATACAGGGATGCTGAAGTTTGTCCCAACTTGTCCTCTCCGATGTCTCTCCATTTGACACTTGCTCACACTTTCCAGATATGCTGCTTCTGTTGGACTTCAATGAACTATCTACAGACAAACTTGGCTTTGCTTCACTACAGTTCTGAGATTGGCATGATATGTTCTTGTCTTTACAAATAATGAGAGTATCTGATTTGGAGGCATGAGGATTTTTGGTGAATTTGGAAACAGAAGTCAAGGAGTTGGAATGACCATTATCTTCACTGGCAGCTTTCACGTCAAGCAGTGTGTTGTCATGGGCAGTGGAGGAACTGATGGAAAGATCCTTTATGGTAATGGGTTGATCATCCAGACTTGTTTCATCATCTAAGGAGCCCAGACTTGTTGCGATGAGTTGACCATGATTAGTTGCTAGAATTCCACAACTGCGTAACATAACTTCATCATCTGTTTCTTCATCCAAGTCAAAGCTTCCAGATGCTACAGCATCTATCAGATCGACCTCTCTGGATCCAACAAGTGAGGAGTCATCATGGCTGTACTCACGACTCAATCTGCCACGTGATTCATCCATTTGTGGCTTTTGAGCAGTTGCATCTTTCCCAGAATCTACATCTGATTCTGTATTTGGGTCCCCTCTTTTTCTCTCCTGAGAATGTCTGATGATTTGAAGGGGATTCAGATTACGCATGGTCATCTTGGGTACTGACATTCTAACAGGAATCTTCATCTCCAGTGGATTGAACTTCTTCAGATCGATGTTCATCTTTGGGACTGACATATGTACGGGCATTTTCAAATTTGGCATGACCCGGTTGTAGTTTTTGTTTACCAGGGATAAAGCTTGTTGAATACGAGATGACTTTGCTGCGGACTTAGGTTTTGATACAGACCTGTCAAACAACTGACCTTGTTCAACTGTAGAATTGGTTTTTGTATCTTCAAGTTTTCTATTTTGTTGGAGAAGTTTTAAGTCAGTGGATGAGTGATCTCTTGACATTTTCACAGAGGTCAGAGATGTTTCTTGAATTTTCTTGTGGATGTCTGTAACATCTGGGTGGGGTCTGGATTTCTTCCTATAAACATAATTAAATATATAGACAAAAAGTTAAATCAAAACCCTAACATAAAGTAGAAGGAAAAAATTATACACATTTAAAGATTTTATTAATTTTGTTAAGACAGGGTTATTATTATCAGAGACCCTTTCTCTGAATTATGATCTACAAACACACACTCATATATATCATTAAGAGTATAATTACACAAATTTCCACAGTTGGTTAAGGAAATAATTGGTACATTGGTTGCCTTTACCTGTCAAGTTTCTGTCTTTCAACAACTTCCAACTCCAAGGTAAATATCTTCAACGCTCCTGTGAATGACTGGCAAATAGAGCGTAAAGATTCTGGAAATAAAAAAATATATACTTTTTTTGTTCAAATTAGTCAAAAAGCTGGAGTTGTCACAGCTGGCATGAGAGTTTGACACATCACTGAAAACTCACAGCAAGGCCCATCAAGCCAGACAGCATGGCATTGTCTTTGTTTGCTCACGGTAGGTGTGAACATAAGTGAGTTACATGTAGATAGCTGATAATCCCCACCCAACTGAACAGCTAAGTACTTCTCAACAATTAAAATAATGGATAACTGTTAAGATTAAACAAGCACAATTTCTTTAATTTTTTATTATTGCTGTGATAAGTATATATTCCAGCGAATTAAATCAAAGAACAAAAACGTGAAAATAAATTCCAGCGAATACAAATTACTTAACAGTACATGTTCTGTTTGATTTGATAGCGAAGGAGTCTTGTTCATTTCTCTGTTGTTTTTTACTGGATGAAAACATCATTGAAGAAGCTCAAGGACAAATAAATTATATTGGAAAAATGTCTATATGATCAATCGGGTCAGAGATTGTTCTCCTGAATCTCATGAATGACCTGAACATGTGTGCCATCAATGACAATTCAAATGCATTGTTTGTTAGTTCAATTCGGGTTTGACAACATACTTAACAGTCAAGGGTATGGGATTTAATAGATCCACCTAGGCCCTGGAAGCTCTGAAAATCATGAGGATGCCTGTAGAAGGCACCTCAACTAAATTTGGTGCTGAAATTTGGTCAATCATTATGATTGATCGATTAAGATATATCACAATTTATGCAGTTTAAAAAGAAAACAAATCTATTGTTTTGTTGTCGAGAATGATGAATCCTTGGCTCACATCAGTGACTCTGATTGGAAAAGGATGTACAGGATAACTACATTATTATGTCATAAAGTGCTAGGATTGATTAATTAAATAGTTTGCCAAACATGTAAATTTCCTATCGGTGCAAGTTTGGAGGTTTTAAAGTTCTTATGGCTATACAGAGAATACCACGCTTTTGAAGAGAGCAATTCTACCGAACCTTACAAAAAATAATGCAGCACTGGAGCCGGTTGCTCAAACCTCTGTTAAGTGATTGGACGTTTAGATCAGGTTGCAAAACAAAGACTTTTTATTATTTGTTTTTACAATAGCTCCCGAGAGTAACAACATGAACATTTGATAATCTGAAAGTGTCTGGTCTAAACATTTTCTATATTGTTAAATGACAAGCCTTGGATTTGTCTACGTTTAAATAGGACATATTGTTTTAGAATTTTCTTTTAAAGATCTCATAAGCAGTGTCATGATACAATTGCTGTTTGTCACATGCTGATATGCCTGCACCAAAATTGAACAGTTGTAAACCTGTTATGCCAAACTTTTTTTTTATGGATATGTTATTTCTTGTCACATACAGCTAAGTCTATCATACAAAACTCCTGATCTTACCAGCACCTTGTTTCCAAAATATTTGGAATTCTCCCAAAAATAACCAGGGAAAAGAATGAACGTGAGAAAAGTTTCATAAAGCCAGCTCAATTTATAAATTTTTGTGATGTTCTTATATTTTCTTGTTTCTTTTTCTTTGAACTACAAAAGTGTCTAAAGTGCCCCTAAGCCTCCCAAATCATCAACTGCAAAGATTTTTTTTTTTTCACCAGCGCCCCAACACAAATAACAAAGACAGAACAGATCATTCCCAACATTCAAAAACAAAGATGCCACAACAGATCTTCTTCATCTTGCTCCTTAGCTCCCAGATCACCAGGGCAATACGAGGCTCTCAACCTAGCTGTATAAGGTGCCGCCCAGACATTGTGTCCTTGTAAACTCTTACCTCTGGCCTCTTCTGTGGTATTTATGGAGATGACTGTGTTATTAAAGAATCTGGTGTTTGGAGAACGGAATGAATGGAAGTACCCTTCCTCAGCATAGTAATGGTAATGTATCCGTAACAAAATATACTTGGACTTGAACAAAGAGGGTTCCAGACCTGGAGAAGTGGAAGAAAATTTAACATTCATTAAACTTGTGATTTACCTTCACATAACCTACTTTATACAAAGGTTATACCTAAAAAAATAACTAATTTCATTTAACTTAATATTACTGGAATCAAACAAGTCTTCAAAGAGAAATACCTCCACCCCCAATTAATTAACTGCTTTAACCTCATTTGACACAAAACCATACAAATTTATGGATTTTATGTTTTGTCTGAAAGTTAATAAATCTTTTAAATCGTTAAGCTAAAAATATAAGAATATTGATTTATTTTAACTTGCATATTAAGCTGATCAGAAATTTAAAAGAGGAGAATGTCAATGATTTATTTAAGAACACTGGTGTAAGAATCAGCAACGAACATTATAATTACATAGAGAAGTTGTTATCCATACAAATGCCTAATTAAGCTAATTGTCAAAAAATTTAGGATGACAGAAACATATATTTAAACTATATTGTTTGTTTGTTTGTTTGATTGGTGTTTAACGTCGTACTCAAGAGTATTTCACTTATATGACGACAGATTTCACACAATACACAGCCTTATTACGGTGGAAAACGGGGAAGAAACAACGTAACCCCCCCTGTGATTGCTGGAGCCATAACATGTGATTCGCTCATATACCTGATGGTCGAAAGGCAGACTCGAACCCATGAACGGTAAATCGAAGCATGTTCATTTCATGAAGCGCACTCACTACCACTGAGCCACGGCCGTGGGCTAAACTGTGATATAGGTACACTTGTTTTTTTTATAACAATTCTTTATATGGTAAAAAAACTAAGCCATTTATCATCAATACCCTGTTTCTTTGTTTCACTTGTGTTTTTATTGATCACAGGTTTGCTTGGGGTTTCAAGGCATTCTAAACAGACTTTTTTTTTGCACTTTATAACAACATTTTAAATATGTCAGCAGCATCGCTGGCATGAACCAGTTATTAGGTGCAAAA
>JARFOD010081690.1:0-19472 GCA_031763545.1 Mopalia muscosa | reverse complement strand
TATTTCACTTATATGACGACGGACACAAATACAGAACATCACAAACAAATCTGCTTCCCGTTACCTTTTAGCTCTGCCAACAGGGCAACAGAAAACAACCTCTTTTCTCGCCTCTTACGATTGACCGAGGAAACCGAGTATTCTGCAGGGCCATGGCCCACCCGCTCCCTCACGGGGCTGATCGACCGAGGAAGCTGAGGGAGTATTCAGCAGGGCCATGACCCACCCGCTCCCTCACGGGGACCAGGGTAACTAGAAGCTCTATTCAAAGTCCCCAAACATGTTAACAGGTTTTATCACTTTATCAAAACACTTCACATTTAATGGTTGTGCTAGTGTCAATTATTTTGGAATACACTGCTGTCATATACCAGTAAGTGAAATACTCTAAAGCATGGCATAAAACACCAATCAATTAATCAATCAATCATCTCCTGCTAGAACATCAAAACCCATGGTACTCAAGTGTATTTCATTTACATGTATATCATGCCTGATTGTGATTTCCAATCTGTGTCTTACTGAAATACACTGGAAAACAGGTCGGAAACCTTATAAAAACCACCCATGTTATTATGGGGACCATCTCCAGTGAATCCCTCATAAAGTGGAAGTTGACACAGAGGTTCAATCCTGTGAACAACAGATTGAAGGAATATCACTGGCTTGATAGGCTGACTACTTAACCTCACATACTGTTTAAAACAATTTATATTATTTGGGTTACAAAATCATAATGGGAAACTGGCAAGAATATGCAAATAAAATGAAGAAACAAATTTCAAAACCATCAGCCCATTTGTAGAAGACACCTTGACAGGCTTTTAATGTTACACCGTCACAAATAGTGAACAAGCTGAGAAGCTAGCAGGTCCACCACTAGAGGCTTTTTTGGGAAAAATCATGCTCATTATCCCAGACAAATAACCTTTTCCTGCTTTTGTTTAAGAACTATATATTTTCTTTAAAGAACCAAAGAGTAAAAGTCATGGTGTTTACCACTATTTTGGTGCCATATGCAATGTCAGCCATATCCACAGTATTAACAGAAAAAGTAAAGTTTGAAGTTAATACCTGAATTTGAGTGATGGCCATTTTAGTTTGCAGAATTAAATGAAATGCAATGCAATCTAATCAATTTTTTTTCATCGAAAGTTTGAAACATTTTAAAATTAAGAAATGGCTGCCATTTAACTTCTGGAAAATAAAACATAAAATATGCAGATTAATAAAATTTCCGGCTGGGCTAAAATCCTTATGGGCTTGGTATACTCAAAGTTATGTTGCATTTGCGTTTTGTCCAGGCTGAACATACAGCGAAATGGCCTCTCACAAACTAATTTTGTCCTTAAAAAACATTGATTCTGTTTACAAGTCCAAAAAATTTGTTGAAGACACAGAAATTCCCACCGAAATATATAAATTGGATATACGGAAGGACAGGAGCTGTTTTTATGGTGCAAATAACATTCAAAGACGACCAATTTTAATACTGTCAGATTTTCCTCTATACCTTTGGGTATACTGCTCATTCGAATACTATGCTTTATCATATGCATCCTAAAACTGGCTTATCGGTTCAAATAAGCCTTCCCCCTGTGCATAAAAAAAGTATATGTTTAGGCCTATGTGTAGTCAAAGCGTACTTTTCCATTAGTAGCTCAGTACTTCCCCATGAGCAGCATTACTCCCTTATATTTGGAGGAGTGAATAATCCTTCCAAATTATTCCTTATCTGGAGCACTGAGTTAATAGAGCATAAAATAACCCCAAAAAATGAAAGAGTAAATGAAAAAAATAAATAAATAAATAATTGTCTAAACAATATACTGTATTCTCCCAGATTTATCTCAACAGCTTTCTGTGCAGACTTAAACCAGTCCAGTACTGTGAACATTTTTACACAATCTGGTCTTCAGATTGATGGAATATATTTTTTAATGTGCAGTACCCTGCCACCAAATTTATTGAGACCGATTCAGCTTTATGGTCTAAAAAGGAAATAAAATGTTCTGGAATGACAGAGTAGGGATTCCTGTGGAGGAACACAGCTGTGCACAGGTCAAACTTCACATAAAATAGTCTCTATGAAAGCAAGCTCTGCTATCTGCAGCCATTAAGTGTGCCTTTTCCAAGTTAAGTTTAAGGTAATAAAACCATCTCTGTTCAAACAACAAGCTACATGTAGATTACAGTAGGTACCATAAATATGCAAATAAGAGTTATAATTAGAAAATACATGTATCTCCAGAAAGCTGTATTTGCTGATATAAAGGCATCTTTAATACAAATGGCACAATCCACTTTAAAGGAATATATTTACCTTTAAAATAGAATAGAGTGGCATGTGTTGGCACACACAAAAACAAAAAATGTAATATTGTATGAGTGAATCCACATTTTGTTATTGAGGCTCAGAGTGAGGATAAGTATTTAAAATTGTGTTGTAATTTTTTAATTTGACCCTTTTTAGAGCCAGACAGTTACATATACCTTTGAATCATATGGAGCTATGAAAAAAGAAAACCATCTAACATTTTATGAGAGGGTGGAGAAGTTAGCAACTTAATCTGCAATCAACGAGGCACTTTGGAGGGAGAGCTGAGCCACTTAATCAGAATAGATTGTTTAGATGGTAAGGTTAAAATACCCTCTGGCTGAGGCCAGTATGTTTCAATTCTAACCCTCCACAGGATAGTGCCAGGCGAAAATATACATGGCAAGGAACACAGCGCAGTGGTCCTAATGAGACAACAATGACTGCTTATGAGCATACATATAGTTAAAATCCATCTCAAAACCAAAAACAGCCTACACTTTAAATTAATAAATTCGTTATTCTGTGAACAAACTTGTGGTGTTGTGATATTTTCAATTACCTAGGAAGTAAACACACATTACATCCCAGTGTGCGATTGTTCATGTACCAAATTTCCGATAACAAAAAAATCAAACATGGCAGCCTCCACTTTAAATTTCGATTTTATGATTTTATAAAACATACAGCACAAATAGGAAATTAGTTGTAGCGAACATAGTTTAAAACTTATCTACAATTCGCTGTAATTTATGGCATGAAAATATTATAAAAATAGTTTTGGAAGACGTTTTCTGCTGCGTTTTTTTGCTGTTTAACATCTCAGCACGCAATGCCAGGGGAGGCAACTTCCTAATTCTGATAGGTAGTTGACAGTGACTGCATACATGGGGGATTTTAGAAAGAGCCACTTTTGAGGCCACGGGAGAGCCCTTTTTCTGGTTAGAATTGAGTTTAAACCCTCGACATTCGTCATAGTTAGGTTTTTTAAGACTTCTGTCGCCATTTTGACATCTAGTCGCCAGACGTCTTAAAAAACCTAACTATGACCTCTGGCTCAGGTTGAAACCCCTAAGTATAGACAAACGGCTTTAATTAGTACTGGAGGAGCATTAATTTGAGCACATGTCCTAACATTTGGTTCTGGAAGTCATATGTGCGTCTAACATATAACATGTGAAAAAATGTTATTAAATTTACAATCTCCATAAAATCTCTCAAAATCAAAGCACAAACGCCGGAACAGATCTCTGACTATGGTCGGATGAATTGGGGATAGATACTTGTATTTTTTTTAGAAGATAATCTTTATGGTCTCCACATACTGGCTTTTTAATGGAGGTTAATTTGAACTCTTCTGAAATTTCTTCTGAAATACCGAACTAGATTTAAATTTGCTATCACCCTTCAACATTACCTTTAAAAATGTCTACCTACCAAAATACAACTACAAATACAACAGTAAATTTTGTTTCAAGTTTCATTAAGCATAGAGCTGGAGACAGTCTGGCCAAGTTGGGCTCATTCCAATTCAAATTTCTAAAACTCAAGCCCTTTCATTCATAAAACTAAGTTAACTGAACTGAACTCATTAGAATTCACAGTCAGGTAGCTTTTACATGTACAAAGGCTGGGTACATGTAGTCAGTGAACTAGGTCTACACACAGACAAACTTGGGTCAACTCTGGAGGTATTCATTTTTGTACAAAAAAACCCTTTGCATTCTTCACATGAGTTTTGAAATAAATATTTCACTACTAATTTGCCAGACTGAATCTAAAAGTGTCTTCTTGTTTGATTACAGAAATTACCTCCAATAGAGAGTTTCTAAAACAATTTGCACCTGTAGGCTGCAGGAATTCATTTAGTTTAAGGTGAAATGATTAGAATGAAATAGAGAGCATGGATTAATTGCTTACCTCAATATTAAGACTGTGATGTTGAGTGGGATCCAGGCTGACCTTCTCCTCACAGTTTATCTGGCCATCCTGGTCAATTGTCAGAACCTTCACTGTGTCACTGCCAAGGCTTTCAGGTGGCAGTGCCACTAATCAGTAAAATAATAAAACACAATATTATAATTGACATTTAACACTTTTTGCAATAAAAGTAGGGTTTATCAAACCAACATTATAGGCCACAACTACAACATTTATACAGGTCAATACGTGACACACTTTACATAAAACGAAAAATACCAGTAAATTTAACTCCAAGATTTTGTTTTTCATGCAAGATTATTTTCTTGTCCAAGATTTTATTTTTCTTGCACAAGACTTTATTTTTCTTGCCCAAGAATTTCTCTTTGATCCAAGACTCACTTGACCTGTCCAAGATTCACATGACCAATCCAAAATTTCCATGACCATCAATTGTAATATGAACGTACAGTGCAGTGTTTCAAGATTTAAACGCATAGTATTAGGTTTGCATGTTTCACTCAATGGCCTATATTATATTGTATAGTTATGTCATTGATTACGCTGCACTCCCATGTAACCACTAAAGCCATGGCTGCATGCCCGACGAGAGATTTGAGATATATATATATAGTTCGAGAGAAGGGTGTGGGTATTCTGGATCTCATTTAAGTCTATATCTAATAAACACTGTTGGGTTGCCTGCAAACTATGAATTCATGATGTAACAGTTCCTAAATAAGGTTTCATTTTAAGCCTTCCATCAACTATTATTCCATTACTTCACGACTATTGATTGATATTGCGACAATTTGCAGAAACCTCCCACAGAACTATTGACATTACCTTCAGACTACACATCTGCTATGGCCTAGCCACATAATACACAGCAGATTTATCGACAAGAGTTAAATATAATAACTCTCCATTCAATCTGGACATGACTAAACTCTAGGGTAAACTGGATCCTAGTAAGGACATCCATAATACAGCCCGGACAAGCTTACCGGACAAATCGAGCCAATTTGCATAATTTATGAGGAATTTTGCAAAATTCTGTGATTTTTTTATCTGCGTTACAAACCTACGTATATAGAACAATGTGTTATGCAAATTTCAAAAGCCTAAGTGAAATAGTAACTACATGTAAGATAAGCTTACAGCCCGGACAAGTTTACCAGACAAATGTATCCAATTTGCATAATATATGGGGAAACTTTGCATAATTCCCATGATTTTTTTTCTACATTACACATCTGTGAACATAGAAGAATGCATTATGCAAGTTTCAAAACCCTAAGTGAAATAGTAACCAAGATACAGCGTAGACAAGCTCCCAGGACACGACAGAAAATATATGCCCCCTTACAGAATTTGAGGAAATTCAATGCCATCTACATGTATTGCCTTAATAGGAGACAATATTTCAACTTTCAAGTTTATCTGATAATTTGTTGCAGAATAATCGTTTTATCAACATATTTAAATACATGTATAATAATTGTAAAATCATGCAATGGCGGCCATTTTGTTCCCATCTGTTCAATTCAATCTCATCTGTTGTCTTAAGAGGATTAGGCTATAAGCTTATTTCAAGTTATTCGGTGAATTTGTGCAGTGTCATAGTGTTCACATCAAGTACAGTAATGAATATTGTAATATTATATTGTATTGGCAGCCATCTTATTTTATGGAATTTGGTGAAATTTAATCCGTTCCATAATCTTCAAGGCATAAAGCTATCTTCAAAGTTTAAAGGCAATTCGAGTATTTATTTTCTACTTATTGTGTTTACAACACATACAGGCATGAATATTCTAAAATTATGTATTAAGTGACATTTTGTTTTACAAAATCTGGTGATATGTTATCCCATCTGCAGTCTTAATTAGAGGAAGCTAGCCTACATACCAAGTTTAAAGATATTCCGAGAATTTTATCCCTACCTATTCTGTTCACAATACCTACAGGCATGAATATGCTAAAATTATGTACCGATAATAAACTAAAAAGGCCCCTTCATTTAACAGAATTTGGTGAAATGCAATACCAAGCCTTCTGATACAGGGACAGGAGTGTGATAAGCAAACACCTTAATAGCGATACTCAGGTGGGAAATTAGCACACCAACAATCACTCACCTCGAATTTGTCATGGCGTGTATTAATGTGACATTAGCATAGCATGTACCATACAAAAAACTCTACCAGAAATTAAAACCTAACTATAAATAAGATTGAAATTTTATGCACTAATTTTTAAAATATATGTTGTCGGATTTTATGTTGTAATCCATGCAACAGTTTTATAAACTTTCTTAGAGGAACAAATTATAGTCTTAAAGCACATGGGTAGAGTTTTAATTTTGAGCAGTCAAGTGTATTTAACTTACTAAGCTTCAACAGGACACCAAACATTACCAACACAGAAAGTGCATTCCCAGTTATAAGTTTTAATATAATTGTCATTTGCCAAACACTGCAGGTTATAAACAGCAATTTAGGTTTGCGGTTGCACATTTATACCTGAATCTATACTTCTATACCAGTACCTGTATTTAAGAAAATATCCACGAATTTAAGCACTTTACACTTATTAATATAAATATATTTGTTATTTTTTAAATTTAAATGATGAAATGAAAACTGGTTCCATTGGGATCTAATCAACTCTGCAAGACATACATGTTACTGATGTAGCCTAAATGATGGAGCTCTGTGACAACCCTTTTTCAACAGAGAACTAATAAAATATTCATCATAAATTATCATTTGGCTGCCTTAACATTGCAAATAATCACATTGAAAGGAATGGATACACAAGGAATTGTTAAAAACAGCTAGAGAGTGTTGAAAATGCGTTTTTTGCAAAGTTGCGAAAATTAGACACTGAATAATGGTTATGAAACACATGGGCGTGCGAGTAACACATACACTGACATAAATAGTAATCTGGGCGTCCAAACTTTGCAAATAATCATATTGGAAGGCATGAGTACTCAAGGAAATGTTTAAAACGTTTAAATTATGACCAGTGTGTGTCGAAAATGCGCTTTTTGTAAATTAACAAAAATTGGACACTTAGCAATACATATGCGTGCGATTAACACGCACCTCAAATCAGAAGGCCTGAATACCATCTGTCGTCTTAACAGGAGTAAGCTACATACCAAGTTTGAAGTTAATCAGTAAATTTGTTTCCAAGCTAGCGTGTTCACAAACATTTATGACGGACTGACGGAAGGACAGATGGACAGACAGACAGACGGACGATGGAAAGAAGGACTGACGGACATCGAGTAGCATTTCTAGGCAACTTATTATTTTTTTGTTTTGCCTAGAATTTAAGGGGTAAGTAGAGATATGGAAAACAAATACAATATTATTGATGACCTTATCCGGACTCGACAGAGCATCGTCACACCTTTTTGTTTGCCCTAAAAATGTTTCCCTAGTTGAACTAATTTTACTCAAAAATAGATCAAATGTGTTTATAAAACAGATATCTCTTCGGCATGTTTGTTCTGCATTACAAAGCACATTAATAACAGCATGAACAAAAAATAAATCCTCCAAAGAAAATATTAATGGCAACATTTGTTTTTATAGTCGAGCTATATCATTAAAGCCAATCATAAGCATATCTTTATGAAACACCAAAAATGATCCAAACTTTACCACATCCGAGCAACCCACATGTAAATATTTGTACATGTATAATGTCATGTATGATTTATGAGCTAACTTGTATGATTGTGTAAAAACCCAATGGGAGAGGGAAACCACCCTTGACGCCACTGGTGACAACCAAAGACACAAATATATTTCAATTGAATGAATACATGTATGTTGAAATATTCGACCTCAAAGTGAATACAGTATGCGCAAAGCTACAGCAGAGGAAGGTATTTCTAGACTGTTTCATTGAGGTTTATCGTCGCACTCCAGGTAACTTCTCTGACGACAGATTTTCTACTTCTTACTCTGGCTTAATATAATCAAGTGGTATTCCCTGAATCCTACAAAGTAACTCACCTTTCAGGGGTATCCGGTCTTTTCCGTCACAGCATATAGACACCTCCTGAAACAAAGGAAAATGCTCTATAACAACACACTTACATAGTTCATAGAAGAAACAGTTAGTCAGAATCAATACAACAGTAGATTAACATTTTGCAATACTTGGACATTTGTTAAAAATTATACAGTATAAATATTGTCAGATTGCACAGATATTAAAACAAAAAATGTTAATTTTAATTCGGGTACAAGACAAGAATTTTGCACAATTGCTTAGTTTGATCAAGCAGATACAGTTCAGTGTTCGAAGTTTAACATTTATCAAATTTAAAAACTGACAAAATAAAATCTGATGTTCACAGTTTCAAAGTATTATCAAAGGTTTTCAAGGCAAATTTGAAATTTTGCACTTCAGGCCATCTAACATGATGTTAAACTCTTGGATATTCTTCTTGACTGCTATCATCTCAATGTCTTGTTAGTGTATTCTTTGCTATACATGAAGTCTGGTGTTAACTGCTGATTAACAACAAGTGGTTCCAAACTTTGTAACCTTTAAATACTGGGAAACATACTTGAATACATTCTATGTAATTAACAGTCGATCTTTGGCTGACAGGGCACAGCTTAAATGGGACAGAAATCATTTATCAAACCTCACTGAGGGCTGAAGGGCAAACTAAGAGTTGAAGGAAGGACAAGTTGAACATACATTCCAAAGAGTTTCTGACGTTTTCTGGTTTTCCTTGAAGACAAAGTGCACAATTTGTAGCTGGAATGTTTCCAACCATTATCCACTATGACCACTACTAAATGAGCATCAATTCCATTCCTTCAACAGTTAGTTATTTCAACACATCTTTATTCGCGACTATTATAATTTTCAATTTACAAAATTACAATTTTCATAATGAGTCCCCAGAGTTAAAGTTTGTATTTAGTACCAGTCTCCACAGTTACAGCTAATATTGAAAACAATTTCCCAATGTCAGACAACATTTAAAAGTCCCAACAGTTACAGCCAATAATAGTAACAAGTTCTGGCAGTCACAGCTATTATTTATAGAGTCCCAACAGTTACAGCCTATAATAGTAACAAGTTCTGGCAGTCACAGCTATTATTTATAGAGTCCCAACAGTTTTTACAGCTAATATTTATAAGAAGTCCTTATTCCTGGGTTGAAGCTATCATTTACAACAAGTCCTCACTTACAGCTCATGTTGATAAGGATTGCCAGGGTTAAAGTTAATATCTATAACAAATCTCCATGGCTACAGAAAATATCACAAAATTAATTCCCAAAGTTACTATACTATCTATAAGAAATGTAAAAATCTTTTTTATTAATTAAGTCCAGGAAAACCATTATGAAAAGTTTTGGGTTAACTTGTATTGAACAACACTTGACATTATCAAACTATTACTTATCAACATTCTTTTCATATCTAGATAAAACTTCAAAAGCCTTGAAGAAGGCTAGGACTGCAATGGATTATAATATGATAAGGGTAGAAAAGGCGGGATCATCTAATGACTGACAACAAGTGGATGGATGGTGATATAAAGGGCTATACCAAGGAGATATTAAGTGATGTAAGGAAGTGAGATTGTCTGTGATAAAGGTTAACAGGAAACCTCGGGTCTTAAGCTGTAACCCTAAAACTCCCTTCCTAAAGTTATATATGTACAATTTGGAAGGCAATTTTATGTGGTATGTAATGTGGGAGTTCTTTTAATTCTTTTACATTCAAGCCAGCCTTCCATTAATAACATTGATTGATGGCTCCAGCAATCTTGATAACTTTTCCCCATGTTAGAAAATAAATACAAAAAAGATCAATTAAAGATCAATTTACTAAATAAATACATGAAATAAAATTGACTGATAGGTGCATAAAGGTATAGCCCTAACCAAGCTGTGAAGCATTTGATTTCCATAATGATAGAAAGTAAGTTTTATTCCAGTGCTACTCTTCAAATAAACTGCCCTTTAAATAGCAAAAAGGCACCTGCTAAAACTGGAACTAAGCGAAAATAACCCAGTTGGTTTATTTGAACTTTATTTGGACTATGGAATTCATGTGAGAATACAACAAGAGGAAGTTGTGAGATTTTAACTGAATCCTCATCTATTTCCTTGTTCCCTAACATGATTGTTTGTTTGATTGGGGTTTAACGTTGTACTCAAGGGTATTTCACTTATATGGTGACGAATTGTCCACTTCACACTGCATCTAGCCTTATTATGGTGGAAAACAGGGAGGAAGCCTCATAAAACCACACCACCACCCTGTTTCTCAATCCCTAGCATTACTTGAATCCTCCTCTATTTCCCTGTTTCTCAATCCTAACATTTCTATTGGGACTTTCTCCCTTCTCTTAAACCATCCTAGCTTCTCTCAGAGACCCCGCTCAGCCAACCATTTCAAAATTAAAGGGACAAGACACTTTTTCTTTTGGCTGCAGTGATTCTTCAAAATGAAAAGTTTTTTGACAGGTTTGAACTTTATATGGTCGTTGAGCAACGCTCTGGATACAGCATTTGTGTTCTACGTAAAAGCTGTAAATTTTGTGTTCAGGATCGTGTAAAGCTTTGATCAATGGCAGTTGTCGGTCTTGCCCAAAGATGAAAGGCGGACATATTCAGTGAAATAGACAGCATTATCTCCATCACTGATTTACACTGTCATTTCTTGGCAAAGCTGATCTTTTATAAAAGCTGTACATGTCATTTTTAACTTGCCTTGAGTCAGTGCTAGCGTTTGACAGGATCACCACTTCAAAATTAGAGACCCTAAAATGGCAGAGCAAAATCCCAGCCTTACAGCTAATTGTTTCGGGGAAATGGCTAAGTTGGATTTTTGTAACACTTAACTTTTTATGCCCAATATTCCCTTTGAAGCCATGTGAATTTTATTTCTTTGTAATAGCCATAAAGGACAAAAATGGGCAAAAGCTTTAAATAAGCATTGAGAGACGTAAACTTCTTAAGTAGAGAAAAAAAAAATAGTGACAAATAAATGTTGCAATAAGCTGATAAAAAAAACTTGAAGAGGAAAATTTTTCAACCCAGGAAATTTCAGAAATCAATGTTTTAACATATCTTTGAACTACAATTTTTTATAGAGAAAATCCTATCATTAAAATTGAAAGATGTAAAGAAATTAATCTTTAGAAATAAACATGGTTAAACATCATCATGAATTTATCTAGAACATGAAATTTTTATCAGGTCTGGAAAAAAAAATGGTGAAAATGGAAAGCTCTCTCCTGTCAGACTCGCAGGAAATTTTCATGTGTCAATAACAAAAAATGTAGGGTCATAATATTTTTTTTAAAAAAGAGTAAGTATAATAATATCTCCACTGAGAGTATATATTTTAGGTATTGGCCCCTATAGATCTCTGAAGTCTTTGAGTAGTTTATTGGTACTCTGAATGATGAAGTCTTTGAGTAGTTTATTGGTAGTCACAGTGTGGGTTCAGCGGTCACAGCGTGACCAGCCATACGCGAAAGCCTACAGACAGAGTTGTTTTCACAGTGGCATTTATTTATATATACCAGGGGCGCTACCAGTTTCTCCATAATATTATGCACCTATTAGACTTGAAATGAAAATGATATTGTTTGAAAATAAAAATATAAAAAAACATTAAATTTTTCAAAAAATTACAAAAGAAAGTACTTCATATTTTTTTACAGAAAATATCACTAAAGAAAAACACCATTTAAAAATAATATATAATCTTATATTTTCTTTCTTAATATTATACTTTTAAATATTTTAAATTAAATCACATAAACCTACATGTAATGTCAAAAAACTATCAGATGACTGATTTCGTTGGGAAATATGCAACATGCCTTGCTATGAGTCATTTGACAATAGTTTTCCAGTAGAAAAATATTAAATATTTATCATAAATGATAATTGTGGTGGACAAACTTCGCAAATAAGCCATATTGAAACAAATGAGTACATAAAAGTTAAAAACATCCAAGTAACACAAACTTGCTGCAAACTAGGTAACGAAAATTGATGAATACTTTTGCCTTTCAAAGTCAATGGTAATATAAGCTTACATGTATAATGGATTACTGTCTAGGCTTAATCTGCCTATCGTTTTCCCCATTCCCCTACAGCCTTTTCCCTTACTGCTGATAGTAGGCTTACAGCATTATCCCCTAAAGCCACAAATAAAATATAATTCCCCTCTCAAAAGCAACAACTACCGTTCTGCAACCAAATTTCTCCAAAGTTAGCTATAAATTCCTTTCTTTCAATTTATATTGCTAAAACTGCTTTGAAAATAGTTATAACTAATTCTTAAATAAATTTTCTGTGTGCGTTTCCATTTTGACTCAGAGTAAATTCACGCGTGTGAGAGCTGATATCAAGGGAGATCACCCAGCTTTTGATAGTTTTGTCCGTACACTCACTTATCATGCAGTGAAATAACACATAAACATCAGTCAATGGGCTAAGACACTTGTGGTAGTAGGCCAGGGGAATAATATTCAGGCTTTGTTCCTTGTATTAATTATCACAATCTTTAAAGAAAACAGTATTTTAACAGTGGAAGCACAGATAAGGAAATTAAAGACATTTTCAGATGCTGCTACAGTTACACATGACCTCTAGAATCCATTCTAACTATCTAAATAACTTTGAAGAAAGCTGGCTTGCCATTTTTGTTAAAATATTTGGTTAAAAATATATTTTTCAGGGAAATTTATATTTTTTCCAGCTGTGTTATTGATGTTATTTACATATTTTAATATAACAAAATGAAACCCCTTAGCAGACTGTCTTAAGAAAAATACTATTGTTTGTGTTAGAGCAGGAAGTTCAAATATCTAATGTATTAAGATTTAACAAGAACACAACACAGTTACACATGAAGTCAATAGTAGGTATTAAGAAGTTAACAGCTATAGTTACTATTTTTCCACCTTTGAGAAACTTCATGCCAGAGCTTGATGAGCTATGCTCTGACTAAGTTAGCTGTTAAGAGGTTGAAGACTTAATGAACTAAACATACATCTCCTCAATAAATCCAGTCCTTTTCATCAGTTATGGAAACTCAATTTTCTGGTAGCTCCCAATGACTTCCTCATCAGAGTTATCTAAGCCTTTTTGGCAAAAAAGTCAGCCATTCCAACAACCATGTAAACATAACATAAATACTCCGGGTCATACTCTGCCCTTCTATCAAATCCATCTCAGGAGTTTTTTCTCCACTTCCGTTTCATGACAAATGATGTTATTATGAGTTTTCATTGGCTCTCAACACTTATATCTTCACAAGATTTAAATGACAGGTGCTCTAATGATTATATAATAAGCACATCAGCCACATGTTTGTATGTGCAGTTTAATGATGACCTAAATAACACACTTCTTTATAACACTATCATTTGATAAAAACTGTAATAAAGATATGTCCTAATCCACTCATTCATTTATGAGTATTTAATGATCTTGATAAAAAGATCACACATATAAAATGTCTTACATTTCTAACCATGTTAGCACTTTTTGAAGTATATAAAGAGACCAGTTACAAACACTTAACTTAGAAACAGGACCTTAATATGAACCCCGATAAGGTTTTTTCCACTTTTATGACAACCTGGTAAGCCAGCCCAAAGGGTGCTGTTCACCATCAAAATCATCACTGGGAACAAACAATGACAATACAACATCAGCACAAAGTGAAACAGTACAGCTTTGTGTTGCCCGTGACATGTACCCTTTCAAAGCACCAGGGCAACTAGGAGCATTTTTTATACAGGTTACAGAGGTTAAATACACAATTAACATTAAGCATCAGGCAAACTTCAAATGGCTAGAAAATGAAATAATAAGTAATTTTGTTTGGATATGGTTTTACATCATGCTTATGACTACATAAAGATGCATGTATAGAACATTAAACATAATTAAATGCCAATCCCATCAAATTAAGATCTGACATAAATACCTTCCAAATGGTGTTCAATTAGGTTAAGCTTCTCTGGGGTAAACAAAATGTCCAACCGCTTGCATTGTTTTGGTCTGAATACGAAAATGCTCCAAAATACAACAAAAGTACGTGTACTGTTTATTTTCACTTTTCAAAAGTGCACTTAACTTATCTTTTTTCAAACATCAAAACTAAGCAATGATATTCAGCATTCATCTATAAAAAAATGTAAAGCTTAATTTCTTTCAAAGGTCTATACTTAAGGAGATGTATTAGCGATGTAACTTACAAATCAAGTTGAGCAGTACTGCATGTTACATGTACATATCATGTTAAGCTTACATCCTGCAATAGTCAAACAGGTTTTACTATAAAAAAATATAGTTCAACTAGGAGCCTACAGGTGAGTGCCCTGGACTGTACATACCTGTGTTAATTACTTGTACACCTGTCAAATCTACAGGTAATTCCAACTATGAAACACTATACAAAATACATGCATTATAATGGGATTAGCAAAATCTATAACTGAGTAAACATACATGTAAGCTCCAGTTTATGTCTCAGGCAATACTTTAAAAGGTCTTGTTTAAATATTCAATGATGTTTGTGCCTTTTAGGAAATTCCTGTTAAAATAATTTCTGTATTTCCATACATTTTTAAGCATAATCATTAAACCTATAGGCAGCTAGCTCTTTCTTCATACATAAACTACAGTGTACATTAAACCACAAGTATTTTTGCTTCAATTATAAATTAATAGGATTAATACGTGTTGAAAATTATTTTGTCCTACATGTGTACAATTTAGTCCTGCTGCTTTCTACATGCAACATAATTTTGATCTGGTAAATCTCAATTTTTATCAAACTTGTATTGCAAATGCATTTAAATTTCAAACCATGATTCAGCTTATCTATTTTTATTCTATGACTAACGATGCTAAAACTTAATTACAATACAGTTATTGAAAAGAACACAAACATTAATCTTCTTCATACACACTAGCTCAGCTTCATGAATTCTGCCTGGGGAATGGTTACTGATCTTTAAATCTACATATATCAACACTGTTTGTACTACACTTAACCCAACAAATAATAAACTATTTTTTTAACACAAGACTCCATAAGTCAACATAAGGGTTTAGACTATGGAAAAAAACACTTGCCTTCTTAGTTCTTCTGGGTATGCTAAGTTTAACTGGATTTCGTTGAGATAAGCTGCCACGAGTGGTTGCATGGCGTAAAGATCTGCCTTTGTACCGGGACGCCATAGTGAGGAGCTGGAGATTGATCAAACCCTGGCATTAACCACCTCCGTTAACAGCTTCTCGATTTATCCCCACAACATGGGCCTGTATTTACAGTACATCCAGAGGCAGGCTGTGGTTGAGGTAATTCACATTTATACACACAGGGCTCAAACCTTACTAAACACAACCCTCTATACTGGCCTAGTCTGACAACTGAATAGCACAGGGTGTATAATGGACAGGGTGTGGAGGAGTGAGTGTAGTCAGAACTCTGTGGTCTGGAATGGGGCCAGAAAACCTCTCACCAGGAATATGACCCTTAGGTTTTGTAGAAAATGCTAGGGATTCCAGGGTACAGGGAAAGAGGATGAAGGCATCGAATAGACCAAGCTACAACCTCTCTATATTTACCCTGGTTGCACAGTCTAAGATTTCTGAGCTGCCCTCTTGTTCACCTCCAGGACAACAGTTTGCAGTAGCAGCAGTACTAGATTTGAATATTACTCCTTTATCCCATAGTAAACATGCTTAGCATACATGTACAGTCTGTCCATCTACAATTCACCTGGGGTGTCTTTCTCTTAACCGGTACATATCCCTGGGGGTACCTCCAACAGTATAGTCTTACACCTTCAAAAACCACCTCATGCCTACACTTCCGCTTTCATTTTTTTAAGCTTTGGTTTTCGGTTCACCTCCTCACCTGTATCTGTAACACTGACCCTTGGCACATAAAGGCTTCACTGTTTTCACAGGAGTTACTTGTCCTTCATACTGCACAATATAGAATGGCTCAGGGCTGTATGGTCAAGCTAAGACATCTGGTCTGTTGTGCTGGCTAATATTCCATTTAACAGCCTTGCTGGCCAGGCACATAAAACAGTTAACAGCACAGTTGTCCAGCAAGAATGAGCTCTGAATGGCCAGCCAGTAAATCAGGCCTTTACAATCAGCCCTCCAGTGAGAGGGACTTAAGCCTCACACATGTCAAAGTCAGGGGCACTCTATGACTGCATTATTCTCTGGGATACAATCAATCACACCCTGGTCTACTTTTCTGTTCTCTGTATTTTAAATATATTTCTTGCTTCTAACTTTTCTGTTCTCTGTATTATATATACAATTCTTGCTTCTTCTAAAAATGCCTTTCTCTGTTCTCTATACTATGGGTCTGTTGAACTCCTTCATTGCATCTTTACAAGCATCAGAGCCAATATTTCCCCTTCATCTTATACCCTCAGCCACCCCCTCCAGCAGTCATTGTTATCTGCTTGTCATGCACCAAAGACAGCCCCATAATTAATAAAAGGAACAAGTCATAGGACTCTTTCAGCCAAATTTCTTCTAAATAATTGCTTATTGATTCAATAAGTTACTATCTTTTTTTATATTTCTATTTTGCTAAACCACAATGTTATTCCTAGATGAGAACAAAAACATCAAACATCTTTGTACTCGCACAGCTAGCTCATTAGTTCTCAGTTGATAATCTGTCACAAGAATTAATTCTTAGAACTTCGGCCTAACTGCATGTATATATCTACTTAAATAGCTTACATGATTTTACATGATTTTCAAAGATTACTAAATTCGAACTATTAAACAATTTTGTTAAATATAAATTGATGATTCAATTATGGTCCATATTACTGTTGTTTCTGTTGAAATGTGACAAAATCCTTTCTTTAATAAATGTTAATTTAGACATGAAAAACACTATTTGTAAGCTTCAGTCATCAACATATTTCAGTTTACATGTACCTTAAAAAGTATATTAAACAAAATGTACTTTTATTGTAAAAAAAGATAAATTTTAATTTTTTAATTACTGTTTACAAGTTGCATAGGTTGCACAAGTTTCAATTCAAACTAAACTGATAACAAAATGAAAATGTTAAAACATGCATTTTGCTTCACCAGCTTACTCTTGGCATTCATGTAAACAGGTAAAGGTTTATTTAACAATAGTTCATTCACTTGATTATCAAAATGTATCCAAAATAATCTATCTACAAAATGGCCAAGAGGTTAAAAAACAGTGTTAAAGATCAAAGTGATATTCCATCACCAAATCACTTGTGGCTGACTCTGTATATAAAATAAAGGTTGACATAAAATTGAATTAGGTTTTGTCTTGGATATAGAGATGTATTGATTGATTTCAGAGAAGGTAATAAAGTATGGTGTTAACTTAACACAGGTGTGTGATAAGTTTAACACATACTGGATGACCAGGTGCTCGTAATTAATAATTAACACTTGAGGTTAACGAGTTGAGACGACACATCAAAGGCTTCATTGTATGTTTGTCATGAAAAGCTTTGTTAGCGGGAGGTCAATTAGATTGTCCAGGTTAATTGATAATGCACATGTAGATTTTAACTGTATTCCCTACAGGTGTTAATTATAAATTGACCACAGGTACAGTATGAGATGATCAGACAAGATAGTCGAATTTTACATCTTTACATTATTGATGATTTCACAAGTCATTGTATTCTAAATCATATCTGTCTTAATTGAAATTAAGACATTGACCTGAAGTAGACAAATTTGTCTAGAAACTATCATTTCAAAAGAACAGGCAACTTTTGTTAACATTGAGTACAACGGCTCAGGCAGAGGAATTTCCTTCAATCTTTTGAACACACTGAATTGAACAACTGCCTCATTTGAACACGCTGAATTGAACAACTGCCTCATTTGAACACACTGAATTGAACAACTGCCTCATTTGAACACACTGAATTGAACAACTGTCTCATTTGGAGTCACTGCATTGAACAACTGCCTCATTTGGACACACTGAATTGAACAACTGCCTCATTTGAACACACTGAATTGAACAACTGCCTCATTTGAACATACTGAATTGAACAACTGTCTCATTTGGACACACTGAATTGAACAACTCTGAACTGTCTCATTTGGACACACTGAATTGAACAACTGCCTCATTTGGACAACCTGTTTTAAGAAAGTTGAGCATGCAGGAGATAGGGAAACTGTAAATATTGGACACCGAGTTACTTAAAAAGTAAAACAAATTGACCATTTTAACACTATCCTTAAATTGATTTTTGGCTGAGTAGCATATAAGATTAGATAGATTTCTTGACATTATTTTTTCTTTGATTAGAAAAAACCTCAATTTTATGTTGTCCTCAAATCAGTGAAATAACCTGGAATACATTGGTTAACTACAAACAAACAGGGGACAATGTATTACTACATGTATATGCTGAGAGCATTCCCACACAAACAACACCCTACTTTTATTCCACCTTTGTAAACCACAATGCAAAAAAGCAACTCCTCAAACTACATGTAGGATTACCCCAGGTTGCATCAGACAGGTTACAGCTGGAATATCTATAGGAGAGATAGATCAGTCTTATGGATTGGGGAATTAAGCTTCTATTCCTACAGTGAAGTCAGGTATGGAGGATTTGGGGAGATTTGCAGATCAAGCCTCATTTTGTTAGGAATCTGTTCAGAATTGGTCACAGATGTTCTGGCAATCTCTAGGAATCATCGAGAGGGAATTACAGTTAATTATCTGTGTTGTGCCAGTGATTAGGGGCGCATGATAGACAGTCAAATCCGGGTAGCTAATTCCACCTGCCAATCAAAACTGGTAATTCCAATCGTGATTCAGAAATCGCTGACGGGTACTTGTTTGAAAAATCCAGTCTATTATTATACATATAAAGCTTGGCAAAATTCATTCACCATTGTCATCACTTCATGTGACATAACGTCATCACTACATGCTGTATAACGTCTTGAAATTAAATACTATCCACTTGTATTGTCGTGAAATCCATTTTCTTATATCATAATTTATGACAAGATTGGTTTATAACTTAATCCTTTATTGGTTAAAGAGGTTCAGAGTTTATAGGTTATTTCCTTCTTGGTTAAAGAGGTTCAGAGTTTATAGGTTATTTCCTTCTTGGTTAAAGAGGTTCAGAGTTTATAGGTTATTTCCTT
>JARFOD010081679.1:0-19473 GCA_031763545.1 Mopalia muscosa | reverse complement strand
TTCTGTAGGGTATTTGTTGGAGTATCAGGGTTGGCGTCAGAATAATCAGAGTTCCTGACAGGTTTTCTGATAATCCTACTCTCCACTAACAGTTGTTTGAGGAGACTGATATTCCACTTCTCATTTGTCAGAGCCCGTCTTTATCACCTCTAATAGCTCAGGTGTAAAAAGGTAAACTGTCTTCTTAACTCATCACAATTAGATTTCTGACATTTCTTCACCCAAAAAAATAAATAAAAAAAATTGAAAAGCTACAAAAATTGTATTTTCTTCATATCCAACCAATATGTTGCACAAAATTCCCAAAATAACCCATTACAAAAGTTTTTCTTCCATGTGATTTGATTAACATATGTTATGCAAAATGGCAAAGAGACATTATCAACATCTATTAATAAAAGTACATAAGTAAAACCTGGACTTCTGGTAATACATATGTCTAGCCTTGTCAAATCAATTGATCATCATGCAGGAATAAGTGGTAATACAGACTGATCTGACCAACATGTGTTGACTGAACAGACAGCCAGCTTGGACATATAACACCACTGTTTTGGTCTAAACATACTATTTTGCAAAGGCAAGTAGAAATCTCTCTGCACCAAGTCTGCTGTAGGCTACAGTCTAGACAAATACATACTTTGATAGATTTCCAAGGTTGACAACATTTTAATTTACATTCTGTCTCTGATACAATTTCACAAAGCAAATGTGTTGTACATGTAAGTACTCTTTTATGATTGCAAATCACTATTTCATGCTCTGAACAAGTATTTTTGAGAAAAGATTGTTGCCAAGAGCAGTAGAATGCTAATGAAAACACTCAACAGCTTAACCTTTCTCACCTTTGTTGTGTAAAACTAATCAAACATACCACAGAGAACAAAAAAACAAAACACATTTCTGGTACATACACATTTATATCAAACCATGTCTTACACAAAGGGAGACAATGAACAACCCTACTGCCAAAGAAAGAAGAAAAAAAATTTTCCAAAAATTCACTAAAGTCTAAAAATTAAGTGTTCTTTCTAAATTCAATCCAACAATCCTGAAGGAGTTCATTCATTTTCAGTCTGACACAGTTTTCTTCTCACCATATTGATAGAAAATATTCTGCATTAAACCTTCATTTATCCTATTGATCTAACATAAAAAATCCAGACATGCATAAATAAACATAATGGTAAAAGGTTAGTGTTAAAAGAAATACAAACTAACTACAAGTCACATATGCTCTGACCTGCCTACCCTAGGGAATTATTTTACCATTTTGTGTATATTTGTGCTAAAGAATAATAATTTCTGTGTCTATTTTGATGGCATATTGGTTCATTGAACATAAATTATGTGTACAAAGTACTCCAGAATAGCTCCATGCCAGTGTGGTTAAATAAAGCACATATCATAAACTATCTTAATTTGTATAACGGTAGATTCTATTTATACAGAGGGTCTCTGGGTTAATTCAGTGAGATAACTTTGCAATTATGCCAAAGAAAAAATAATACAACCTGTGTGTATGTCTGTAAATATAGAAGTACTTTTTTCTATTTGCACCCAGCTTACCTGTACTAGCTTAGTTCAACTCTCGCAGTAGTTTACAACTTAGAAGACAGATAATGACAGGTTTTGTTATCATTTTCAGATTGTTTGTTGGATTGGAGTTAAATGTGTTGTATAAAATTCAATAATTATACACGAGATTACATGTAGATGAAAGACATTTTAATGTTAAGGCATTTTCCACAGAATGTAATTGCTTTGAAATCAATGGCTTGAAATTTTTCATATTTGTGTCGGAAGATTTCCATAAAATAACAAAAACATAATATCAATAAATTACTTTAAAGCAATGGTTTAAGTCGAGTATTCCTAACTCTCGAAATTGAGTTTAACAGATTAGAAAGTAGAAAAACACAGTTGTAATATGGTACAAGTGACCCAAATGTAGCAGATGTTCACATCTGGGCTTTATTAACCTGTCCCTTTTGATCTATTGCCTTAATAAATTCAAATATCTATAAGGTAAACATGTGGTTTTTCATTTAAGATCAGCAAAAACCAGGGTTACTTTGGTACAGGTTTTACACCTTGACTTCATAATGTGTCCATTATAGTCCAAATCAATAAGCCACAAGGTTGTCATGTCCATTATTTATATTTCTCCTGTAAAAGTAAAGCTTCCAATATTGGCAGATGCCTCTGTCCAAAATCCCTTACCAAGAGTGAAACGTTGTCAAACCAGTTGGAAACAACACATATCTATCAACCATAGCAGGTATAAGCAGTAAAATCTATTCAAAATCACTTCATCTCTGTAGTCTTTTGTTCTGACAGTAAGATAATCTTATTCAGACAAACATCACATTGGGTTGTCTAGAAAGCAAAATTGCAAAACTATTCCCACTATAACTGGGAAATAATTGATTGATTGATTAGTGTTTTACAAAGTGCTTAAAAGTATTTCGCTTGTATGACAGCAGTGTATTCCAAAACGATAATTGACACTAGCACAACCAAGATGTGAAGTATTTCTATAATATTGGAAAATTAATTTTCCTCCGCATTGCTAGTATTCAAACAAACTGCCCTTAGTCAGAGGGTCTGGTAAATGAAGAACCAATGATTTTATCACAATTTGATTGATTGATTGATTGATTAATAGTAGTATTTATTTCATCTACACATGCACTAAGTTTATATACTTACAGGAATTAACAGCAACCTAGCCATTATGTGAACTGTCAAGTATTATTGCATTTCATTGCAAAATACACTTATGTCTAATGCACATCCAATAGTAGGAGCTAATTTAGATATGGTTTCAATTCATCCGATTCAAAAATGCGATAGGTATTAAAACAAAAGATAAAACAAAAGCTCTTGAGATTTTTCTATCACATTAAGCCAATGTAAATTTATTATTTATTTCCATTTTTTGGTTAACTTTGGGTATGTGCAAGTTTTACAAAGAACTGAATTTCATGTTATTTTATTGAAAACAGAATAAAACCATTAGTCGATGGCGAATTATAGGATCCCCATTATATGACTTGCTAAAGACACTGAGTGATGCGTTTCAAATTGACTGTTCTTGGTAAGCTGAAGATAGAGCACGTGTACAGGTTGCTGGGTTAGATAGATACAAGCTAAGAATAAACGCACTACCTGAACACATGTACTGGGGTAATTGGACAACAAGTAGTTTCCAGTGTTAACCTAGTCATAATACAGTATTCATTCTAAAGATCCATCAGGGTACAGACCAGTGTTAGACAGAGGGGTGTCTCGGTGTCTTTGAGACAACCTAGAAGCCTTTTGAGCATCCTGTTTCTATCAAATTCAACATAGGAAAGATAGGAAAAATTTAAATGATACAACCTCATTTATGTAAAAAAAAAAAAAAAGAGTTAATTCAAGACACCCTCATCTTGATTTCTGATTAACTCTTTGCACAACAGTTTTGTTTGTTTGATTGGGGATTAAAGCTGAACTCAGGGTTATTTCACTCATATGACTGCATGTCCGTCTAATGGATGTACAGATCATTCTCTTAGAGTACTAGGCCAACAGGAAGTTCTCTAACTATCGTCCGCAAAAATACTAGAAGAAATTTCATCAAGTTGATTTTCATAGCAGAACTCCCTATAAACTGAATACCTGCAAACTCCAAATGACTTTCAGATAAACTATTATTCCAACGATACTTCAGAGTCATATGTCTAGTCTCTACATAATCCCATTAATGAAATATAACTCTTTCAGATATAATATTTGGGATTTACCTCAGGATATTCAATTTTTTACTAGTCAAAGTATGTTCAACATTTTCACCAGGAAGTAGTAAAAAAACAGGTGTTAAAACTGTGGCCTTAAATTCTAATACATTTGAGTCAGGTCTTCAAAAACTTCCATCTATATTGATAAAACTACATGTCCACTGCAGCATAACATACACAAATACAGCCTAATATTTATAGATTTTACAGCCCAGGTGTAACCCATTGGTGTAAACTGGCTACCTGAAGATCAACAGGGGGTCATTACAGAGTGGCTGTATCTAATCAGCTCACTCCACCACCCATAAAATTAGGTGCAACATGGATACATCACCCAGCCACAGACGGTCAAGGATGGCTCTCAACATCAAACAACTTTGCACTTAATTTTAAAAAGGCTATAAAATATAGATACGCAAAAAATCAACGAAAATTATATCTAATTTGTTTTATATATTTAGAATACCAAATTCGGCATTATTTTAACAATAGTTAATGTAATTAGTATGGTATATTTTAAAATGGTAAAACAGTTCTTGAGAAAAATTAAATTGGTGTATTGGTGCTTTTAATTTGTTCCTGGACTTAAAAGTGTTGATCTCTTTGTTTCTCTTTCATATAATTTTGTGAACCAAAAGTGAATTGAATTAGATGTCATGAAGAAAAACATGACAATTCAAAAGAAACTTAAAAAAAAATAAATATATACTCAGACGAAAAATTAGTTAAGATTTGTGTAATGTTCAGAAGTCAGAATCATAACATTAATGGAATAATGGTTTGTTTGTTTGATTGGAGTTTAACGTCGTACTCAAGGGTATTTCACTTATATGATGATGTGCCAGCCCAACGGTGAAGGAAACCACCCTCGACACCACTGGCAACAACCAAAGACAGGACGGGACAAATACAGGATGATGACAACAGGATGCAATACAGACACTAAAAACAGATCGGCTTCCTGTTCCCCTTTAGCTCTTAGAGGACCAGGGCAACATGAAGCTCCCTCCAACCACCCCTAATATAGAATAATGGATACAAATGATTGATTGATTTGTTTGTTTTTCCAGCAGCGCTTTAAAGGGATTTCAATTACATTATGGCAAAGTATTTAAATAATAATTGACACTAGCACAGCCATTAAATGCAAGGTGTTTGGATACTGTTGAAATGTTTATCTTCCTCCAGTGCTAAGTCAAGAATCATTGCTACCTTGAAACAAACAGAGCTTACAAATAGATAATTAGTATATCCAGAGGACTTATTTGTGTACATTTGATCATTCAACAAAGTAAATCAAATTTTCCTTCTTTCATACATAGATGTACATACAAAATGTAGAATACCAGGTAGAATATTCCTGTAAATTCCTTCAGTAATGACAGAAGGGCTCATCTATTTTTAAGGTGTTGGCAGCACAGTGTTTATCAGTTTGAACATAACGAATTCATTTCCACCTGGTTATGATTTCAGACCTTATGAACTCTCATAAAATGAAATACACGCCCAGGGTCACATGGCTCTCTTATTTATCTTAGCAAACATAAATGTCCGAAATTCCACGAGTGTTAATTACTAAGTAGTCAGCATTATAATTCATACTGTTATACTGCTCATAATGGGTAGTAACTTTATTGAGGATAAAAATCCAAATATATATCAATTTAGACGTAAAAATAACTATGATCCTAATTAATTGCACAGGTATTTTAATATTCCACATCACACCTTCATGGCTGTTCTCCTAGAGCTCCGTGATTGCCGGAGCCACAACATGTGACTTGCTCATATACCTGATGTTCGACAAGTGGGGTCGATCTGGTGAACAGTAAATCGAAGCCCCGGCTGTGGGCGGCAAGAAATGAAGACAAGACAGAACACAGATAGGAAAATCAAAGACATCACAAGTAATACAAAGACATCACAAACAGATCAGCCTCATGTTGATCATTATAGCTCTGAGGGTACCGGAGAATCTGCAAGTGATTCCCCTAGCTCTGTAAACAAAAAGCAAAAACCCGAAACATGGAGATAAGACAAACTTACCAAAGAACCAGCACTTTTCCCCCTCTCCTTGTCCTGTTTCTCAGGTTTGTCTTCAGTGCTTTTCAGCGTTTTGAAAGCCTTCTTCCACATGCCTTTAATGGAGGCCGAAGAAGCTTTCTTACCGTCCTGGTCAACACTGTCCACCGTACCATTCTGTTTCGGGGTTAATAACTCCACCTGTTAAGAAATATAACATAATATATTAATCTAAGAATGTTAGAAAAAAACGATTTTTAAAAATATAAGTATCAGAATAGTTTACATGATTATAACATTTATGTGTTGTGTCAAACTTATTATGGTTGTTTCCCTCATATGATATGTGTGTTCCACAGTGACAAAATTAATCCAGGCTGCTCATTTAGATGGCTTTTATATACAAGATTCTAGGTTTCCTACCCAAGGTTTGGTTTCCATTCCAAGACAATTGTAAATCAAAGAAAGATAAGTGTACACACTACTACTACACACAACTGTGGGCCCATCAGGTTTATGAAGTTTATATTCAGGTAAATATATTACCAGGGACTGTGCTTACCATGGATGTTACTTTTAAAAATTATCACATTTATTTTTGGCCTTTTTTTTTTTTTACATAATACACGTTTCATAAGTTGATTTAACGAGGATGCACAAAAAATGATGAAAAAACTGACAAATAAAAAGATATATCTTTAGAGGTTCAAAGAAATTAGAAAATGAAACCAGAGTATGCTTTTAACCCAGGAAATGAGTAGTATATTAAACTGATAACACACAGTACAATGATGATTTGAAAGCAATAATGGCTGTTTTAAATGTCAACCAGGCTAGTAACTAGATAGAGTTCTGGGTGGTAAAATGATTCAGATAATAAAATGGTGATAAAACAAAGGAATGGTTTCCAAATAAAACTCCTCAATATGGAACCACTATTTAATGCTGGGCAATATGAATTGATTTTCTTCATGTACAGTCAATAATAAGATATACATGAAGATGTATTAATTATATCGGAGACATCTTTCAAGAATTGTTATCAATCATTTCACGAACACTTATTATATAATCTACATTAGTAGAGGAAACAATGTTTTATGACATAATATGAAGAAATCTCATACAAGGTCTCTCAAAAGGTATAGATTTACAGGAGCTGTCTCTGAAGGATTGCTTGCATTAGTTTGTTTGTTTGACTGAGGTGTATGGTGAATCCAAGGGTATTTCACTTATATGACAACGGATTCTCCATTTCACTCTGCACTTTGCTTAAAAATGATAGAAAACCGAGAGGAAACTTATCAAAATTTGGAACTTCCTGGTGCAAACACGCTTGGACATTTCCTTTTAGAACAAAAAAAAAACAAGAAAGCTTTAAGGCAAATAATCATCAAGTTCCTGAATTCCCATTTACCTGTGCAAAACATGTGTTCCAATTTAGTGAAAGTATCAGACAAACATATATTATCAGCCATTCTATGAGGCTTATATAGATCCTATGGCACTTCTCTCAGATGGTAAACTGTATTAGAAATGTTTTGTGCAATTTCAACCACTTAATCCTCAATGAATTCAAAGTTTAATGTCAGTATCAAAATTATAAGATAATCCTTGATTTAAACTGGATTATTTCAAACATGGATTCCCTTTCACAACGTTCTTCAGTTACTTTCCCAGCCGGATATTCTCAACTTTGACAGGTAAAAATCTTCCGGATTCAATTGCTTAATAATTTCATTCCCAAGCACTTCAATGTATTCACTCCAAAAGTTCAATATTTTCACTCAAAAGCTTTCATGTTTCTTCCAAAAGCTTCAATATTTTCACTCAAAAGCTTTAATGTTTCTCCCAAAAGCTTCAATATTTTCACTCAAAAAGCTTCGATATGTTCACTGAAAATCTTAAATATTTTCACCCAAAAGCTTCAATTTTTTCACCCAAAGGTTTCAATAAATTTCACTCAAAATGCTTCATGTTATATTCACTTTAATACTTTCACTTCAAAACTTCCAGTTTTCGCTTCTTGAATATTTTGAATTCCAAATCTTCTGTAATTGCTAATCTGGAAGCCTTTGGCTGTATGGTTACCTGTCCTCAATGGTGTAGATTGTTAAAGCTAGTGTATCCAGGCTGGGATCTACCAATGCAATGAAACTGGAGTAGATGTATATACAGTTGGCTATGTTAGTGATCGAAGGAATGATATTAGAGCCTCTTCCCAAGCAATCCAGATCTAAGCTCTTGGGGGAGGAACAAGTCTCACAGGAAGAGAACAAGAGACGGGGTAGACTCAGAAAAAGTTTCCCAGACAGTTGCAGGTCTGTAACACTGAACTTTACCAAAGGGGTACAGCACAATGATAGGGGAGCCTGATGCAGTGTATAAATCTGATGGAGTGTTCAGCTTATAAAAACAATGATGCCCTTTCCCCTATGTACTTATATCATTCATCTCACTGCTCATATTTCCCGATTTCCCCGTTCATTCTAAGTACTCTAGTAATCTTTACTAGCCCCATCACTATCACCTGAACAAACTTCATCAAAGACAAGACAAATCATGGACAGACAAAACTTGTTAACAATGCAACTTCTTATGCAATTCATAAAGGGCTCCAGATGGTCTGTTCCTACTGGTAGGTGTTTGCCACTATTTACCATTTCATCTCTCCTCGAAGCTGCCAACTCCTCGATCCAACTCAGGTTGTTGTAAGCAGTATATTGTGATAGCACCTCAGTCATTTATCACAAATGTGGCCCTCTTTTGTACCCAGCTTATCTTAATAAACAGTTACACTCTTTACTTATGATCTCCATAATTTAATTTACATGAATGACTATTACAGATGCTTACCATTTATTTGGCATAAATCTCAGAAACATATGTGAACAGTAGTGCTTTGTATCAGAACAGGGATAGATAGAAGTCAAAATCTTGACAACCGAAAACTCAATTCACTTTCGAATTGAGTTTTTTTCTCAGCCAGACTGAGTTTTTTAATAATTTGACACACCATGGCCTGCATGATGATTGAGTTTTAATAGGTTTTGACAACCATGTAAGTTTATGTAAGGAATTAATCAAAATGCATAGATCAGAACTATTTCTTAGATTATGCAACTAAAATTTTTGTTTGTTTGATTGGTGTTTAACGTGGTACTCAAGGGTATTTCACTTATATGACGACGGATTGGCCACTTCACACAGCCTTATTACGGTGGAAAACCGAGAGAGAATCCCGGAGAATGACGGAGCCATAACATGTGACTCGTTCATATACCTGATGGTCGACAGGCAGACTCGATCCCGTGAACAGTAATTCGAAGCAGGCTCAGTTTAGGAAGGGCACTCGCTACCACTGAGCCACAGCTTTCTATTTTTTATGAAATAGATAAAAAAATAGCCATTTTTTAATTTATGCATTTGAAGCATTAAAATAAAGGCATTTTATTGCAGTTTATTTTGATCTTATGTGGTTTCAAACATTGTGGTTAATAAATCTGACAAATTATAAAAGTAGAAATACTTTTTTATAAATAATCTTGTAAACATCTAATGGTCACCTGAAATCAGATGGCATGATGTTGCATAGTTTTCAAACTGCAACAGCAACAATGCTTATCACATATAATTAAAAATCAATAATGAGCCAAACGAATTATTGTAAAAATCACTCCCACTAACATTGTGTAATAGAATTATGATTTAAGTTTGACATAAACCTTGTCTTATGAGAAAATTTTGTAGCCATCACATCACATCACATAGGCCTACAATATTAATTTTATATTATAGCTTTTCAACATTGCGGTCATGGAGGTAAGACGGAACAGTTTTAATCAAATGTCATCTGATATTGACAAACGTGCCTCTGCCATGCAGATCATGATTGGTCATGACAATCCCGGAAATGTCCAAAATGCAGGCGAAGTGACAGAGATTTTACTGACAAACTCCTCTCTGGACAATTTTTTTATTTACATTTGGGCACAAACATGATGACGATGAGTAGAACAACAATAACATTTTTTTACCATTTCTCTTTCGTTTGACTAATTAAAATTTTGATTCAGCGACTGTCTTGCAACAAATTCAGTATTTTCCTCTGTAATGTAGCAATGGAATTCAGTTTTTTGCAATAAATTGAGTTTTTCAACTACAAAACGTAAGCAATTTCAGTTCACATTGAGTTTTTGAACGTTTTTGTGACGTGAATCTATCCATGCAGAAGAATGATGCATATAAGAGAAAAATTTATAAAACCTTTGTGACAATTAGTCTAGATTTATTTATGTGTCATCTGTAAATACTTTATCCAACCTCCAATGGTCGGTTTACTTACATAATTTTACATAAGCAGAGAAAGTAAACAAATTGTAATTTGTTTAAACTCAGGGGTGTGGTTTGTTTGATTGGGGTTTAACATCATACTCAATGTTGTGACAGATTGTCCATTTCACACTGCCCCTTGCTTAAATACCATAGAAAACTGGGAGGAAATCTCACAAAAAATAACACCTGAAGATCTACCTGTATGACGGACTCAGAGCAGTACACCAAAGTAAGATCAGAAGGTTGAAACGCCACTAAACCATTACTCTAGGCCAGGGGCTTAGCCAGAAATCAAAAGTAGGGTGTCCAAAATGGTAATATTGCTTCACTTTTCAAAAAACAGGGTGTCCAATTTTGACAGTTTTCCTATCTCAGGCATGTTAAAGTTTATTGAAACAGGGTGTCCAAATGAGGCAATTATTCATTTCAGGGCATCCATTTGGGCGGGTGGACGGGTGTCTGCCTAAGCCCATGCTCTAGGCGTAACTCTGTTAAATTCCAAAGAAGACAACACTATGACACAATGTACATGTATTATCAATGATGTCAAACAATAATAAAATACTAGTTATAATTAACATACTTTACAAAATGTTGATTTTTCTCACCTGATATTGATTTATGGCATAGAAAATCAATGCAGTACTTCTCTAGAAACAAGGGTACAGGCAGAGGGGTGTCCACTTGTCCAAATGGACACCCTGAAATGAACAATTGCCTCATTTGGACACCCTGTTTTGAGAAACTTCAACATGCAGGAGACAGGGAAAACGGAAAAATGGATTCCGAGTTATTTAAAAAATCAACCAAAATTACCATTTTGGATACCATACTTTTCATTTCTGGCTAAGCCCCTGTCTAGAAACATCATTTAAGTTATAACTTCAACAGCTTGTCTACGTCTTTCATTATTATTAACCCTGGGTGGCCTAATGTATGATTAAGCCGGCTCAGTATTGAAATTTCTGTTATATGTATACACTGGGTAAATCCCTTGTTATTGTGTATCACAGTGCAGCTGTTCTCTTACAACCACCTTACTGCAACTATGAACTTATTTAGATAAATCTCTGCATAAGCACTTTTCTTACACTGAGATATGCGAGAATTTGTAATGTTGGGATATTGGATAACAGTGGCGAATTCTTTCCTCTGTGGGTGGTTTAATTGATCTCTCCAAGGGAGAATAAAAGTGATAGGTCCAATAGTATAACAGCCATTGAGCACCATTGACCTCAATCCCAATAAATATGATGTAAAACATGCAACAACAACATTCAAGTCGACAGTGTAAGTAACCACAATAAAATCACCTTGTGTTAATACCTACCTCATATAATAACAAACAACAGGAAATCACAAACAACCCTGCTGCATTGATGACACTACAAAACTACTTTCTGCCATTTATTGTACTAAATGAAGAAATTCCACCAATATTTAAAATCTTTCATTTAATACATACATGTATATTGAAAAAGAAAACAATTTTATGACATGTGGTGCTAAAATACCTTATATCAATCCCCATTGAGGATCCTTGGATATCTTGTTACAAGGTAAAGGAAAAATACCTGAACAGTGACAGAAAGTCAAATAAATGATTGTCCACACTGTAAAGATGACCTATTCCAGCATTGTCTGGTAACGGAAGATCCTTAAATATTTCACAAACCCAGATGTTAATGGCTGCTTAGACTTACAGGAAAAGGTCCAAGTCTCTTGATGCTATTACGAAAGGAAGCAAGTCCTACACGTACATGAATAATTCATTCAGTTGTTTTGTATTCAACTTCTATTATACTTTGAATTGTCAATTTGGGTAGGGGAAATCCCCTGTGATCCACTCATATAATACCTGGTGGGCAGATTGAGGAGAGACTGTGTGCTATATTATACATCAAAGGGCAGAAGATATGGTAAGAAATGCTGTCTGACCCCACCTGCTATCTTCCACGATGTAACTCAAGGTCGACAGATGGAGCTCCGTGTGCTACATCAAAGCGAATTCAGTAAGTCAATGAGCTAACGGGCCAAGGTCAAGGCTGTTTCAGATAAATTACAGCATATGTTTGATTTAATTACATCTAAATGCAACAAATGGTAAACTTTTCTTAGCTTGAACAGCGACATGGAAGATTCACTATTGCAGACTTAATAGTTTAAGTAACAAAATAACAAAAACTCTGGCAGACAGATTTTGGTTAATTCAAAACAATGCTTCATTGATTGATTGATTGATTGATTGGTGTATTAAGGCATGCTCAATAGTATTTCAAAATAATGGCTGTGTAATTCAACAATAATTGACAATAGCACCACCGTAACATAGAATGTTTTGATAAAAGTTGGAAAATTAATCTTCCTCCAGTGCTTGGTGAAGACAGCATTGATACCCCAAAACATCTGGAAAACCGTGTTTGTACCTACAGTGAAACATTGTCGATCACTAAACCAGCTGTTATACATTTGAAATCACGGGTTCATTTCATCAACCAGCAACTCGTGCCACACAAAGACATAACTACATATCAAGAACACTTTTGCAACGTTCGTTTTCACAGATTTAGGACAAATAAAACATTTGTTTGCTATTTCTTCTTTATTGAAAGCCCTTATGAAATACATTCCCAGTGAGGACTGTAATATTTCAATTTGACACTTTTTCTGACCAGGAAGTGCCATTTAGTCACTAGAAATAAGAATGAAAGCTGGCCTTATTTCATATTCTAAGTAAAATGAGCGTTTTGAAATGAGCAAAAAGAATTATCACACATTATTCAGTGAAATTTTCAGTAACAATGATGTCTAGAAGTCGTATACATGTATTATATCAATATGAGCTAAGCTGTTATTGCAACAAGTTGAATAACTTTCTTAACAACAGCAAAGTAATAAAATGTTCAGCCACAAAGATTGGATAAGCTAAAGGTTTAAACAAAGTTATATACTTATGTATATAAATGTCTGCATTGCCCCCTTTGCACACACATCCAACAGTATCCGTATTGCCCCCTTTTCGTTCCAAGGGTCGATGACCCATAGAGAAATGTCCAAATTCATTTTTGGCCTAATGACTAACAGATATCTGTTACAAGGGGAGCCCCATTAAAAAGCTGGAATAGGAAGGAACTGTTACTTTATATCGTGTGCTGTAATTTTACCACTTTTCGCCGAGTAATATCCTTCCAGGAAACACGTGCCACAGACATAAAGGATAATAAGAACTAGAGCTAAAATGCACAGAAACGTTTTCTTTATTACGTGATTTGATACTACAACATATTTCCCTGCCATAAAAAATATACATTGTATCTCTGTAGTAATTAGAAAACAACAAAGGTAAAGGTTAGTTAATTGGTGTGCAATTTGATAGTACACCTGTGCCTAATTTGATGATACACCTGGGTGGGCCGTGTGGAAAGAGAACTTATTGCCCATATAAACAGATGGCTACGGGTATGATTGGCTCAGAAATCAAATCTGGGTAATTAAGAGATACGTCAGAGGTATAAAGCTGTTAGCCCGGAAAGGGAACCAAGACAAATGGGGCTAATTGCTCATGTACTTGAACAACAGAAAACTTCAGATAGGTGCAAAAGTAGTCTTTTGAATAGAGAAGATCTTTTCTTTTCAAAAAAGAATAATTGGTTTCTTTTTTTTTGTCCACTTCTCATTCTGCCTTATTTATATCACGAGGAAACCTCAGATAAACTTCCGCCTTCAATAGCCTGGGCCACCTCTGTCAAATCATGTACCTCAGATGGATAGAGACGTGAACATGTGAGCCGAACATTGAAGGAGGATCAGTGAATCAACAAGCTTACCACTGAACCATGTCGACAGGTGCACCAATGTAGTTGAATATTATTAATAAAACTGGTGGTTTCTTTAGTGTTGTATTCTTAAAACATAGGGATAAAAGATGTTCTTGGATTGTTTGTTTGTTTGATTGGGGTTTAACGTTGTGCTCAAGGGTATTTCACTTATATGATGACGAATTGTCCACTTCACACTGTTTCTTGCCTAAAAACTGAGAGGAAACCTCATAAAAACCACCTCTGTGATTACCCGAGCCACATCGTGTGACTCACTCTTATATCTGTAATCGACAGAGGGCTATTACATATGTTGTTTGTTTGATTGGGGTTTAACGCCGTACCCAATGGTATTTCACTTATGATGACGTATTGTCCATTTCACACTGCACCTAACTCTTATTACGATGGAAAACCGATTTTTTTCTTCAGTGCTAAGAAAAAAACGCATTGATTATCTTCAAACAAACTGTCCTTAGCCATTGGGCCAAGCTACCATTAGAGGGTAAATCTTCCTCCAAAGTAAAGACAGCATTGCTACTCTTCAAAGAAACCTCCCTTAGCCACAGGTCTGGAGGGAGAAAACGACACAAACTGATGACAATGGTGTGCGTCACTCATGACGCATGGTGAGGAGGCTCGACTCACTTTACCAGTCTGTTTGACTGCAACTTGATAATGTACCTCCCAAAGGGGCAGACATAAACATCTATATAATGTAAATAATTAGTTGGGTACAAACAGTGGGTGGTTGTTTATTATAGTGAGGACTCCCTAGTGCAGGCACAGCTTGTAGAAAAACTACACTACATACTCTAATCATCGGGGGGATTTTGTACAGTTTCCAGGGAATATCACCAATACCTTGAATCAGTATTATCATATCTGATTACATTGTTATCATCTGATATTTCTGGTGTACATGCTGTAAATGTTATTCTAGGACCACCTCATAGTTTATCCAACAATTTATAGACAATTTGATTGGATATCAATCCCTAACCCCCAAGACTGTAGTTGTCTCTTTAATATTTGGAAAACATTGATCATGTAGTTCAGGGGCTAGTTGCTGGAAGCACTATCAAATTTGACGACGCCATATTCAGTTGAAGGTATATCTCTAATCCATTACCAACGATTTAACCTGATGTTAACTCCTCTACCCTGTGGCTAATGACAGTATAATTGAAGTATATTTCAGCTGTCAGCTATGGATAAGAAAGAAATCAAACGTGTAGTGGCAAATGTTTGTTTCCCTATCTCCGGCATGTTTCTTGAAACAGGGCGTACCGATGTGGTTATTGTTCAATTCAGGGTGACCAAAGGATGGGTGGACAACCCTCTGCCAAAGCCCTTGAGTAACTCCCTCAGACTATTCATCTCCATGGCTCAGTGGCAGACCTGCCTACCACAGAAGAAATTTATGTGTAAAAAAGTTGTCATTCAGGAGTATTTCAAGTTTGTAACCATTTTGTGTATTTTTGTGTTACAGCATAGCACAGAATAATTTATGTGTGTATTTTGATGGCTTTTTGGTGTATTTCACATAAATTATGTGTACAAAATACTCCAGAATACACCAGGTAGGCAGGTCTGCAGTGGTAGCGAGTGCACTTCCTGAACTGAACATGCTTCGATTTACTGTTCACGAGTTCGAGTTCGCCTTTCGACCATCAGGTATATGAGCGAGTCACATGTTGTGGCTCCGGCAATCACAGGGGTGGTTTATACGAGGTTTCCTCCTGGTTTTCCACCGTAATAAGGCTGTGTACAGTGTGAAGTAGACAATCTGTCGTCATATAAGTGAAATACCCTTGAGTACGACGTTAAACACCAATCAAACAAACAAACAAACAAAAGAATATGGTTGAGTTATCTACAGGAAAGTTATTGTTATGCGCACAGCATGAGAGGATCAAGGTATTAGATCAGTACAAAGGGTATAAAAATACTGACAGTATTAAAGAGTCATTGAGGCTGTGACATAGTTTCAATACACTGTATAGCTTACATGAGTTCACAAGACACATATTTATTATCTCTGTATAGAGGGATTCCAAGCCTTTACCTTCATAGAAATATGTGAATGTTTTGCCGTGAGCCTCTGTGGCTCAGTCGGCTAGAGCACTGCCAGCCAGAGACCTTCGTTCTAATCAATCCTTGTGGAGGCTAGCCATATTTTCTTTCTCTACATTAAAAATACATGCAAGTATCAAGACTATTGTCGAGGAATGTGTGTTCAACCCTGACATTGATTTCAAAGGTGTGATTTTACAATAGAGTGTCGAGATTTGATTGATCTGTAATAACCGTTGACCCTAAAATATTGACAGTTGATACATGTACCAATGTTTATATCATACGTAAACTTATCAATACCTTAAAATCTCTAGTAAAGTGATCCTCTGATTAACTGCTGGTGAGTATCATGAAGGGGAAATACAAATACAGGGGTTTTTATAACCATATTTTCATCGGGAATACCCCGATGAAAAATAACGGTGAATTGAGTTTTTCTTAAATTTGATAATCAATATGACCAAGCAGCCCTTGCAATTCAAATATTGGCTTCAGCAAAAAAAAATGTGTGTTTCTTCAGCATTTTTTTAAAACAATGCAAATTCATATTTACTGGACAGCAAAAATTAGATATGTTTTATTGTTATGCTAATTGGTTCTGAACTTGACACCTGTCTGTCATCAGGACGAGACGCCTAGACTAGTATTAAGTTGTACAGATTCTGTCAGCCATGTTGTTATTACCAAAAACCCCTTCAGTGGACTGGTACAAATTTGCAACTGTTATAACTGGGTACATTTGATTAAAATGATCATTAACCTTGTATACTTCCGTCAGTGATCATCTGTGACAACATACAATTTACTTGCCATGGGAAATGATGTCAGCTGATCTGTAAGAACTGTGTTTTAAATAGATTTGGATGCCTTGTTGACGGATTGGTAGCTAAGTATACAGAACATCCCTGCTTTAACTGGTGGGCTAATTTTTTTACTGATTTAGCAAGCTGCTGTTTTTTCTGGGTTTTTTTCGTTGCTGTGAAATGTCAATCGAAGCCCAAATCCGGCACTTATCATCCTTTCAACCAATGAGAAATCAGTTGGCGGAATGACGATTCAAGGTCACATGGGGTTGATGTTTTGGTCAATCTATTTTGTTATCATTCATTCAATCATTGATTCTCAATAAAAGTCACATGTTCGAATCCAAATTTCTCCACATGAATGCCAAATTTTTTAATGAAACAAGTTGCAAATCGTTCAGTGAATAAGGCACTATTTTTATAAGTTTTCTAGGTATCAACCATTTGGGAATACCTTTAAAGTTAAAAAAAACTTAATGAATGTTCAAGCATCAGTTCTAAAAGTACATTCACAAAACATTTTTCTCGACTTTTTGAGATCCCAAATGAAAGATAATCAGGGAAATTTATTAAATGTGAACCAACCTATAATTTATTTCCCACAGTATTTCACTTTTTTCAAGGGAAAAATAATGGCTGAAGTTTCATTAAATGTGACTTTTCTTTAAGTAATACATAAGTAGATTTATGAATATACATGCCCTGGGGCAAAGCCAGAAATCAAAAGTATGGTGTGAAAAGTTGCCATGTTGCATCACTTATTAAAGCGATACTCCGGGATGCAATAAAATGCATAGGCTTATAGGTAAAACAGGTATCATTTCTTGTCTTCAATTATGCTCTCTAATTTTCTAATCAAGCAATATCAATTTTATAATTGGACCCGGGTAATGCACAAACTACAGTCAAATTTATCCACTTGGCCATGTCTAGGTATTTTTATCGTTAAACAGAAGAGCTCCACAAATATTGACCAATCAGATATCTTTCTTTTCAAAATAGGTGCCTACTGCACGAGGCCTGTAGAGTCGCCTGTCTAAACCTTTGACCTATATAGGTCATTTATTCACACATGTTTTTAACTCGTAATACACAAGAGTGTTAGTCGCGTGACGTCATGGGCAGGGCTAGCCACGCCCAAAATGTCAGCTGCCAGTGGTCGTAGGAAAGTATATATCTGTAACTGTCAGGTTATTTTATAAAATGAAGGAACAATAAATCCATGCCATATTTAAGTATATTTAATGGTAACCTTTCAAGGGAGATTTCGAGGGGTTACATGTATTTCAGCCGGGTAGTATAGCGTTCAGTAACTGGGTGTACAAGTTTTACTCCTGCATGTTTCAGATTCTTAATTCAGGGTGTCCAAAGAAGACAATTGTTCAATTCAGGGTGCTTAAAAGATGGGTGGAGGCCCCTCTGCCTAAGTCCTGGAGACTCCTGGCCACCTGTCTGATTTGGGACATTTAAGAATTTATGAATTACAACATAGACAGATAGAAGAATTTCAATTTTGGATAGGCATATTTCTCAGAATGGAGATTGATGACTTTGAGAATTTCCATTCCCACACTGTTGTAATTAAGACACTGCTGGCAATGTCAGAGACAGGCTGTGCTTACAATGTAGTATTAAAGTATGAGAAAGTGTCAAACCTCAAAACATCTGTTTTGAGTAGAATTTTCAAATTTGAACAGTTGAAGGAAAGGTCTGGTAGTGTGTGGTAATCTTCACCAGATGTGTTTCCTGCTGAGTGGTGTGGAAATATTAGAGAACCCCCCCAGCTGTATCTAACTTCAAATGTCTCTATATTTAGTGGGATTTATACAGTTTACATGTAGATTAAATGTATGCCTACTATTGTACTTTTTACGTTAGAAATATTTTTTACAGAGTTTCTTAAATGGCTTTTTTAAAAATCATCCACAGGTTGATAAAGGGGACCAGACCACTTGATAAATGGAACAGTACAGTAATATAATTTCCAGGCAGACAGGCTAAAGGCTAAATACATAAAGACTCAATTTAATACACAATTGACATCTATAGACCCAGGCTGTGGAAAAAGGGGACTGACAATCCCATTCAAGTACCTTGTCAGGTTTTAACTTCAGCCTTTAACTTTTGTCAAGCCCTTGTGTTTGTTTCTCTGGGCTTCCTTGGAAACTGCATTGCAAAGGGAAATTGTGGACAAGTGTAAAGCCTAGCCAGGCTTAATGAAATCCCCACAAATCCACTTGCAAGGATCTATGTCATTCAGTTCTGAGACTGCCAAGTACATGTTTGCTCTGAAGACATAATAACATGTGTATGTATGTATGTGCAGTGTATTGTGAATTGGTTTGACAAGCCAAACAGGTCTACCAAGTATTAACCATGAAAGGATGCCGTCAACGTAACTAAACTTCATAAATGGACACAAAATATTAGGTAAGTGAATAAGCTTATAAAAGTTTTATCAATTGTCCATGTACATGTACAGTTTTCTGCAAAGCTATAATGTTTGTTAAATAGCTTTGGTATTAAAGGGTCCAGAATACGTGTTCATGTACTGATGTATAAATAGAGATTATATGTACAGTGCGTGATACGTGACGATATATCAGCTCGAGTTGTCTCAGGTCGGACTGCAGT
>JARFOD010081668.1:0-19474 GCA_031763545.1 Mopalia muscosa | reverse complement strand
GTTCTATGACTAAATATGTGTGATAGTATTTACATGTTAAGGTCACAGCCTAGTTCTATGACTAAATATGTGTGATAGTATTTACATGTTAAGGTCACAGCCTAGTTCTATGACTAAATATGTGTGATATTATTCACATCTTAATTTCCTCTACAAACCAGTAGCTGTATATGACACAACAAAGTGTGGAACTAAATATAAGTGATATTATTTACAATTAATCCACAAGGATGAGAATATTAATGTTTTATTAAGTGTTTTGTATTCCACCAGGACTTTTGCCTTAAGGGTCAACCGTGTGTTTTGTACAACACCACATCACTTTTCAATGTATAAATTATTTCCAAGTTTTCTTTTTTTCATTTTGTTTTCAATTTTTTGGGGGGTTTTTATTTGTTGTTGTTTAATGCATCAAACTGTGACAGATACTGATAAATATATGTTTATATCTTTACTTATACTTAATGATTGATTCTTATCACCACGTTCCATTCTAGGACGCCTGTTGACCATCACGGATATGAGTGTAGTGGCAACGGCAATCGCGGGAGTGGTTTTTACAAGATTTTCTCCAGGTTTTCCACCCTAATACGGCTAGGTGCAGTGTGAAGTGGACAATCCGTCGTCATACAAGTAAAATACCCTTGAGTACTGCGTAAAACCACATTCAAACAAACAAAATCCATTCCCGGACTTGGCCGTTGAAATAAATGATAAACCCAATAACCATGCATCACGACAACTCACTCGTGCCGAACCTGTTTACTTTAGATATGCTTGAACGCAGATGTTTCAGACCTGTAGGACCTTATGACTTAGATAGCACATCTGCTATGACAGATGATAACGAATATGAGATACTGCACCCGATTGTTTGTTTGTTTGGTGTTCAACGTCGTACTCCAGTATATTTCACTTATATGACGAAAGATTGTCAACTTCACACTGTACACAGTCTTATTACGATGGAAAACCGGAAGGAAACCTCTGGAAAACCACCCCGCGATTCCCAAAGCCACAACATGGGACTCGCTCATATACCTGATGGTCGACAAGCGGACTCGATCCGGCGAACGGTAAATCAAAGCAGGTTCAGTTTAGGAAGGGCACTCGTTACCACTGAGCCACGGCCGCGGGTCCTACAGCACCCGAAGTGCGTTGCATCTAAACAATCCAGCTATTACTGTCAATCGTCTGTCTCTACAGAACCATAGCTAAACAATCCAACTGATCAATTATAATTTTTCGTTTAAATTTACGAAGCCTACAAAACACTTCACTGAAATATCTTCCTTTATCCATAGCCTAAAACGATCCATTCTCTATTCTTGGCCTTTCTGAATTCTGGTTTAATCTTTCCTCAACTACATTTTTCGATAGTAGACGGTTTTTTTTACAAAAATTTAACAAAAATGAAAACCTGAAAAAAATAAATGTCATGTCATGTTTATTATCCAGAATGTATGAGAGCATATAAGGGGGAATAACTCTTAGGGGAATAATGTATATTTCCAAAGCTACATACATAACAGTTATATTCCGTTTAAAAGGTGTTATCGACCCGACAATGCATTATTGTTTTTAGATGATAAACACTAAATAATGTTTAAAAACTATAAACATTGTGTTTAACGCACTGTTTTTGGTTTAAAACAAAGTGTTTTACTTGCTTCAACATTTTGTTTAGATATTTGTTTGTTTGGTGTTTAACGTCATACTCAAGGGATTGTTCACTTCAGGCTGTTCACAGCCTAAGTACGGAGAAAACCCTCGTAAAAACCACCCCCGCAATTGCCCGAGCCACAACATGTGACTCGCTCATATAACTGATGGTCGACAGGCGGACTCGATAGAACTAACAGCAATAAGGCATCTGTCGCAAATGGCAGCTATATTTACGGTAAGGTATTTCGATTTTGTCCCTGGATTTCGTATTCTGGATATAAATAAAAACCACAAAGACATTAACTAAAAATCATAATGAGCACGGGTGTGCTTAAAGCCTTCAGATACATCCAACTTTGATCCAATTTGTTCGTGAAATTTGCATTGAATAAATTAGTTAAATTGGTGCTGTTGCTTACATTTGCTGATTTTGCGAAAATGAGGCTGTTGGCATTCAGTTTTGTTCCAATTATGACGACGAAACACGTTTTTCTTTCAATTAATATTTTGATGTTTTAAGCTTATGTCAAGGTCGTTTTATTTAGAGTTAGATGTAATCTTGGATATACATTAGTCGTTTCGTGTGCTGCATTTATTTTTTATTGCCGATTTTCGAAGTACGTCCGGTTTGTTTTTTAAGTGGGATGAAGAGATTTGATGACGTGATTGACATCCCTACTTAAACCTAAATCTTATTAACGGTCGGAGTCATTGTCGATATTTTCCAAATCCCACCAATGATCCAAGAAACGTTAAATACGAACTCTAAATTCACGAAAAGATTTGTCAGGTGGCTGCTTCGTATAACGAAATTTGTCTCTATACGGTAGGGCTGACAGTTCATAACGTCTGAGAATAGCACGTTTAATTATATGATAATCAGATGACAGGGCCTCGTATGGTGCTTTTCCGGTAACTATCGGTATGATTCGAAAGGCCCATTACCCTTTGTCCCAATTATGACCACGATCTAATTTCTCAAAAGCTCGCAAAAATACATCACTATTATCACCTTCTTTTGAAATGAGGTAGTTCCATTTTAACAGGCATGTCAACAGGGTTTTCTTTGAAGTCACTTTGGTCTACATTGTCCACCTTATCTTTTTTGTTCTCTTTCTTTTAATTTTAATTCACGCATTCTAGTTTGCTGTTCAATTTCGAATTTCTTCATTTCATGTTCTGCAGCTCTTTTCTCTCTCTCTCTAAATTATATTTGCTCATTTCGTGTTCCTTTTCATCTTGCCATATTTTTAAGCACTCCTGCATGTAGAGCCGTACCATGCTTTACAGCCTCCTCAATCCACTTAGCAAAGCGGCAGACATTTTAACATAAAGGGCCGAAATACGAATAAACGGATAAGTTTTAAATTGATTGGATGCGGTAAATACATTAAGTTATAGAATAAGCCCCAAAACAAGTCACGGTTATACGTTCAGCATGTTCGTACAGTTTGATATGAAATCAATATGCACGCTACAGATCACCATAGCATATAATGAAATAGCAAGTAATATGAACAAATGCTGTTGCTGTGAAAAAAGGCATCCCACCGCTGCCACCAAATGTTATAAATTTGTACCCACGCAGTAAAACAAAAGCGATGTTATAAACAGATAAAGCTGCGCAAGTTTTAGAATAGGATATACACGAGTCATTTTGGAGATACCTTGGATTCACAGAACAACAGATACATGTAGATTGGCTAAATAAAATTGAAACAAATAGCAATTTAATCGGATCACACAGTATAGCATTTATGCAATAAATAAACGGACTGTATCGGAGATCTTTACGAAAGTTTGTATTGTCAATTATGACTTTTACAAAGCACATTAAACGGAATTGTCCTACCTCGAATGGTGCACCGTAGCTCTACGTTGGACCGGTCATACAGCAGTATCCATGAGTTGGTTCCTTCAAAAATGAGTTCCCTAGGATAAAGTAAGATTGTTCAACATTATGTCAGAGTTTCACATGACAAGCCAGCACAAAGTAAACACATTTGTTCAACACACGAATTCCATCGCTGATATTGATCAATACCCACAAGTCCTGTGGAATGTTAGTTGATATCGTTCCTTTGATACCACTCACACGCATCATCTGGTACACGCCAACAGTTTGTAAATAAACAAGGTCATTGTGACACCATGAAACGCAACACGAAATCTGATCACAACAAACAACTTCAGTATTATCAATGTCACCCTAACTAAACGTTGGGGTATAATTCTCAAATGCATAAACAATTCTGAGTGTACATCATCCCGATTACAGTACTCTATGAAAGTCCGAAGAAGTGTATGTCCTTTTCATAGACCGCGCATTCACCAGGATTAAACACAAACACAAACCAACAACGTATTATGGTATATCAGGCCAGGAAAAAATCGGCAATCGCGAATGGCTATCTCAAGGAATAATGGCTCAAACAAGCCATTGTCTTCTTTAAAGGACAGTTCATTGACAATATTGTACATTCACATTCTCGCGAACCAACTTTACTGTTGCCTCCTGCTAGACAATGAAAACGATTATAACCAGGGAACATGAAAATGTCCTGAACCTGAAACTTTTCGCAACTTCCAGAGCCGCGGCTGTGGCTTAGTAGTTAGCGAGTGCGCCTACTCAACCTACTTCGATTTACCGTTCATAGGGTCGAGTCCGTCTGTCGACCCTCAGATTTATGGGGAGTCACAAGATGTGGCTCCAGCAATCGCGGGGGTTGTTTTTACATGTGTTTCCTCTCGGTTTTCCACCGCAGTAAGGCAAGCAACAGTGTGAAGTGGACAATCCGTCTACATATAAGTGAAATACCCTTGAGTACGACGTTAAACCCCAAACAAAAAAACAAACAATCGCATCTTCCAAGTGCTCGTCCTGTTAACTTAGACTTCTCGCCCTCGCTTCTTTGTATCATCGTGGTACGGTACCAACAACTTTCAGAAAAGTGCTGTAAGAACGCCTTAATTGGTTCCTATTGACCATCAAATATTGACCAGCTACGTGGATGAAACAAGACGGTTACACACCTACTGCACACTCGGGGCGACTCGGGTTAAGGTCTAAGACAAAAGCATATCCGAACACCCTTGGCCGTTTCCGTGCCGTAAATAATCTTAAATGTAGAGCGGTTCATTTCACGATAGATAAGTCGTATTGAGTTATTGTTTACCTCTGAAGGCTATCCTTGTGTTGATACGATGACGTCATTGGAGCTACATCATTACTAAAAAAACTTATAGCGGACGAGATTAAAATTATTTGCAACAAGTCATACATAAAAAAGGAACAGTGTTTTGTTTAAATGTGAATTTACTGTATGAGTAAGCGACAGATATTTGAACCCGCATTTCTGTATTTTTAAAAAGGCTAATGCGGCAATTCAAGTCTGATATTGCATATGGCAAAGTTCAGTATATCAAATATTATTAGCCAGAGCTAATTGAACCCCTAATAGCCAGTAATTTACAAAAAAAAATAATCTCTAAATAAGGCTACATTTTATGATGGACATCTAGCCACTCCCTGGTCGACTCTTTTCCCTCTAATAACTGACTTCTTCTGACTCGATTCAACTGTCAGACCGAAGCCTCTGAGCTCCCGGTCTATGACAGCAACTATATCAAACCAAGCCTTATTTGTGTAGTGAAAGTGTGTACTGTTTTGTCCCGAGTGTGAAACTGGTCTTGTGTCGTGTGGTCTATAAACTATAACACACGTACCTTTATTTGCCGAAGCTGGGGTTTAATATTGATCTTGAAGACAGTCTATTATAATATACGAGTTTTCTCCCTTTATCGATATCCCCTTTGTTGGCCTGTCGCTAGGCAAGGCGGTAAACTATTTACTGCTCGATAGACCTACATTGACTACTGCATTCTTGTGTGGGCATGTGTTTGTACCTGGAGAGAGGGTTGGGCCAAACAGCAGGTGCTGGGTTAAGCCAGCTAGTGCCCGACGGACACGGTGACGGCAATGTGAAGTAGGAACCATGCATTAATTATGTATGACTATCACGTTAGCGGGCCTGTCAATGACTGTAAAAAGGTTACCTTCACTCGACACAGGTCGTGTGTCAGATTTTAAATGTTTACTAAAGATGTATTTAATATAAAACGATAGCCGGCACTGGATCTGCAAACGGACCGATTCCTCGCTCTGATATAGGGAATGGAACTGTTAGCCAGCTATAGGCCTACGTATTAATTAAATGCTTGCCTTGGATCTGCTGAACAGGATCTTACGAGATTAATATGGGAATATATCATTTAATATGTGCAGAAGATCTAGAATAGGTGCGGAGAGACTCGAGTATATAATCACAGCCTTTAACTTTGGAATTTAATGGACCTAAGATATCTCTATTAATTTACTCTTGGCTCCAACATGTAGATCCACCATGTCAAGGGATTGGCGAAGGAAGAATCGACGGAGAATTGAAGTCTACATCCCTATTTTGTGAGGAAATTTGTTTTTTTATCACTGTGATCAGGGGCTTTAAAAATCACAAGGACAGTAGGACAGTAGGCCTACGTGCATGTTGCTTGTAAACCCATTACATCTGACTGACAATGAAAAGCATCGGCGTGACACTTAGATATATGAAAATATCGTTAAACCTTCCAATTTTAAGTTTCCTAGACTTTTCCAGTGGATTTGTATGGCGGTTTAAGCATAAGGCATTTGCTTGCTTATGTATTCCATTCGGCAAGGTTGTTGTCATTTGACATATGTTTTAATCACTACATAGTGTAAGTATAAATAATGAACCAGTATACTACTTGGATAAAAACTCTTCAAACTTATGGGTTTCCGTGGCGGAGTGGTCTAGAGTGTTCTTGGGGGTATAGTCTAATAGGCTATATTCCCTAGAGTAGAACACTCTGCTATGTGGTCTTGGGTACCTGTGAGGTCATGGGTTCGATTCCGCGGACGATATGTGGGTTGGCATGCCAGCAACAAGCGGAAGTGGGTTTTCTGGGTTAATTCACAACCCAGTTTTCCTCCCGCAATAATGCTGGTCAACGATCTGTTATAAGGTTTTTATAGAGTTGATCTAACATAGAATAAATAAGTGAAAATAAATTTAAAAAATTCACTGGTTTTCAATCGGAAACCAGGTGAAGCAACTAAGAAAGACAGCAAAATCATAATCCCTGGCATAAAATGTATGATCCTCTCTAACAAAAATGTAGTATGGAGTATTTTAGATACAGAGTTCCGTATCTCTAATAGTTCATACACTGTAGCCTTATTTAGAGACATTTGGATAAATGTAGAAATACTATATCGTATCTAATAAAATTGTCCCAACCTGGTTTAATAATAATTATAGGTTACCGCTTGCTATATATCGGTCACGAAGAGAAGACCAGCCATTTCGGTCACAATCAATACTGAATACGTTTAAGATTATATTTGTAATGATAGTATATAAATGCATAAGCTCCAGTCTATACCTGGTAATCTAAACCTGATGAGTATTTGTCTACATACTCATCCCCGGCTCAGCATACTCGACAGTTATGCAGAAATAAAGAAAACAAAAAATAGGTGAATCCGAACTCGACGTGACCGGAAAGATCAGACAGGGCTTGCTTTAGTACAAATGTTCAGTATATGAAGTGTTTGTTATATTTATCCATTGGCCGTGCGGATCGGAAAAGTCTAACCCTTTTTAGACTATCTGCGTTGTTATGCTACATGAATGGCCATAGCTAGAATATTCGAAATCCAATACATATTTGTCTACACTCGTACATGTTTTGGATTTGTTTTGGATTCGGCTACACGAAGTAGATTAAAAGATAACCTTTATGGCTCCAATAAATGTTGAATTAATATAGCTTATCGTTTTGCGGTCTACTTCACCTAATAAGCTAAAGACCTACGCGAGAATACGAGCTACCTTTGTCGAGGAATATAAAGGTAATATATTGCCGTTACACAGCGATCTAGTGTACAATGTTTTGTTTATTGGCATCAGTCCAGTCTAAAAACCCTACATTCTGTTCTCATGTTGGGAGGCCAGGTCAGCCATATCTCTACCAATCGTTATATCGTCATATTGAAGGTAAGACGCTATAGTTCGGTTACGACATACCTTATTAACAAACCGTGCGGCACTAGTCTACTATTAATCGGAATGCCGGCAACATACATTGTGAGTGCACGTCAATTCTCCCGATTCGTAGATTTATTGCTTAACATGCCAATTACGTTCACATTTTTTTTATATATATTCATAAATATCTTTCATATCAGATTATATATATTTTTATAAAGTACTGAAAGATTTTCATATACAGTTATCAATATAAATGCACATGTGTCTAACAATTCCATAATTCGTGAAATAGAAAATTACTGTAAAGATAAGTCACTCACAATTGTCTTCACATAACGTCAAATATCCAAAGTTACTGTGTACATATGTAAATTATGAATAGATCAAGAGAGAAATATTTATATTTATATAAACAAAGACATGTACTTCACCATAAATAATTTAGTTACAATTCGAGAAATCCATATGTGTATCTATTATAAGCATTATTGATAATTGCTGCAACATATAATATCCCTATTTTGATTCCGTATCCATGGAGACTGACTATCAACATATTACAGGCATGCGTTGCCATGGCATTTCGAGCAAATGTAGTACAGGCGTTAAAGCGTTTGTAATTCAATATTCTTAATCAATATTTTATGTCAAAAAATAATAGATAGTAACGACAATTTACACAGTAATAAAATATAAATAGCAGTTATTAGGACTGGCGGACATACAAATAACTTAAAATAACTCCAGATCTATAGGTTATATTGTAATCCCAGATTCAACTTGAAGTTGAGGATAATCCCATTGGTAGCCCAGTGGCTCTATTCAAGGTTGAAAGTACGGAATAACGTGACACGTTTGTTGGAACGTAACCGATTTGCTTGATTTACACCCACGCAGTGATCTGAATGATTTGTTAATTTAAACCAAAAAGTATTTTTTCTTTAAGAGTATTTTCTGTATTTTGGGATAACATCATTATGCAGGTTGAAAACTGTCCGGGAATCGAACCCACGACCGTCGGAGACCACCTGAAAATGCAAGCCACCCACACCACTCAGCCAGCCAGCTCTGAGGATCGTGGATTCGATTCCTGGACGCCCTAAAAACTGAACATTTTTCTGAACTAAAACCTGTTCAAACTAAATGTTTCCCCAAAAAACGAAAAATCTATATGCACTCTTCTGAAAATCATTCATTGCCTTCAGCCTTTGTGTTAATCTCCTTTCAGATGAGTAATGAATGTCCGTTACCTAGACTCCAGCTGACTAATTTCTAATTTGTAGAAGGCGAAGTGGCTGAGGGGTCTAGACGACAGGTATTTACTGCTGGTGATTCATTGCCTAATTTTTAGGGTCGTGGGTTCGATTCCCGGACGGGTTTCAACCTGCAAAAAGAAAATGCTGTTAATATTCACCTAGATTTCTTTTACAGTACTAGTTTAAGACCCAATCAGCAGCTATGCGATGTGTAGGTGGCAAGCTAGCTCCATGCACACGAGTAAGGTTTTAATCAGTGGTACTCTAGTGTCGAATCAATGAAACTCACGACAACCAACAACGTTAAGATTTTCTATAAAATCCACTGGGAGTGGGATAAATGACTGTCCCGTTTTTCCATTTCTATTTTTAATATTTGAAACGCTGCTACCAAAATGATAATGGCAAGAAATGGGAATTGACTTGTCGACCTTTTTATTAGCTGCCATCAGAAGACAATGGCGGTTTTCATGGAAGTCGTTAGTTGGCATTGTTGACAATTTGAAAATGATGATCACGCCAGCTTGTATCTCATTCTTGGGAAAAGAAGTTTATTTGTATGTATTATAATCCTGCTAATATCTTTTTCATTTTTAGAGAAGCTGTGGCATTGAACAGACGATCGGATGATCCCAAATTGCTCAATCAGATGTCCGGTTAACCGCTGACTACTACGCCAGCCAACCTGTTCCTCGACAGTCAGATATTGTAGCCACCACAATCGTCCAAATCCGAAAATGGCTTCTGACTCTACCGACACGACAACGGTCTGGTCAACAACTTTCTCTCTGAGCGAGACGCCAATTCCCAGCAGATTTGAACACTTGTACAAACCCATACCCCGGAAATCTAGAAGTCCGTTACGGTCGAGATCGATACAACATTTCAATATATATAACAACAAGTCCCACGAAACACCTGTATTTGCTAAAGAAGGTGGTAACATTGACAAGAGGGATAATTCACATAAAGCTTCGAACATTGGTTCCTTCTGGAATGGCGACAACATTAGTTTAACTGAAAGCAGGACTCCATTGTGCAACGTAAATTTTTCAAGAGATTCTGTGGAAAAAAGTAATATTGTCAACTGTAAAGCTGACTCCTCTGTGTGTTTCAAGGAAAACTCTCGTTCTGTATTTTTCAAACCAAGAAGAGCGTTTCCCTCACCTCCCAGGAGGACGTTTGCTTATTCGGACTATCGGGTTCAGCGAAAATCCACAGCTGAAATGGTCCAGCAAACGCTGTCTGCTAGTGTGTTTGATTCATTATTCAAAGGGGAAAGTAATTTACTCAACTCTGATATAAATCGTTTTCCGGATGCAAGTACTGCTCAAATTGAGAAGAAACACGTTCAGTTTGAAAAAAGTGGTAGAAAAAATGCTGTTCATTCAGCTTCATTTGTGAATAGACTCTCATGGGAGTAACCCCTTCAAAGTCCACCATCAGACACGATCTAAGGAAGAATCCGCTTTGAAATGTCCTTGTCAGAAACCGCTTACAAACTTTCCCCAAAATCGCATTTGGACTGGACGAGAGTGTTATGTTGATGGGAATTCAAACCACAAAACCTATACCAATCGATTGGCATCGTCAAGAGAACGAGATAAAATCTACACCCATGTTTTACTAAAACCCAAGCAGTCGGAAACTTTAAAGTCTGTGAGCCAAGATGTTTCACAAAGGGATCCGAAAAATCTTCCCAGTCCAATTCGCGGTTCATTGAACAGTGGAAGGCGTGCTGAATCGTCCTCTCCGCTACCGTTTTGTGAAAGTCCAGATTCGTTTCTCAATATTTCTAGCGGTTCTTATCTGAATGAATGTGTCTATTCCTCACAACCTAACCAAAGGGGCTCTGAAGGAAGACATGTTTTGCATTCCAATAGTTTTTCGCCAAATCACTTTCACGATCAGGACGATATGAACAGATCGGATCTCTCACAGGATCTGTCCAATGTACACTCTCGACTGCAGGAACATTCAAAGTCATTACACAACCACTCCACTCGTCTACACGATATACTGGACAAAGCAAACCAGGCAATCCAAGCTCGCCACAGTCTACAAGACAATTGTTCTGAATTGGATCGAGCCCAATGCCTTCTTTCAGAATCCGAAGACTTCGAAGACGATACTTACTTCGATCTGCCATCAGCTCATAGGCAACGTATAACACCCAATGTCAAGGTTTTGTCCACTGTGGATAATAACAAGACGCGATTAAAAAATTCACTGGCATTTTCTAAAGGCGTCGTCAAATTAATGAACCTTAACACGAAAAATGCAAAAAATATTGATTCTCAATACGTTTTTCAGCCTTTAAGTCATCAAGGACTTTTTAGATTTCCTCAAGATTTAGCTCCAAGTAAAGATTCACTCTCTCTAAAACATCAATCGAATTGTGTTGATGGTACTCAAGAAACACCAGTTACAAACAACACCTCCCATATAGATACTCAAAAATCTAACACAACCAGCAAATCTAAACATACAAAAGAAAAATGTACTCGGAGTTATTTTCTTGATGAGGGAGGAAGGGAAAGGAAATCTGTACAAAGGATAGGACCAGTGCTAAGCGAGACTGAAGAAGAAAAGGTTGTCCATATTCACCCTGAAACTGCTCGTACTTCTCCGCCGAAATATAATGCTGAGTCATCATCTTACAGAGAGGGTATGGAGAGTGGGTGCGAAAATCCTGTATTTAGACTACTTGAGCGGCAATTAAGTGATAAATCCCGCTTTAACATCAGTGCAAATTGCACAGATCAAATACTCTTCACAACGTCGCACAATAAAAGTGCAAGGGCGACATCAAAAGACATCACAACTAACAGTGCAAATATCTCACCTGCTAAAAACCATGGTATGTCTTCAGACACCGCCGGTAAAGCGAGTAATAAACCCGATTTAGTCAATTCTTTTCCAGAAAACCAGCCTGAGGCTCAACACAAAATACCTGACGACAGCGGAGTTTTCGAGAAGTCTTGGGAATCTATTAAGACTTCTGTGGACAGTAAACAGCCAGAGGGCTTTGTTAATGAGCATATTATGTCCGAGCAGTCTAATACTAAGTCGCAGTTTTATAACAAATCATGGTTTCCGAATTTATCTGCTAAGCCAAAAGACGCACATACGTATAGTTCTGTTGGCACAGAAACTGGATTTGGGTCAACTTTTATAAAGGCAGAAAGAATAGAATCAGTAAATGAAAGTAACCAGAGCGAATTTAGTTCACTGAACAAGACTGACATTCATTCCTCTGACAGTGCTAACTCACTTAAAAATTGGAATTTTCATAATTCAATCATCAATAGTCCACATGATTTGGCTGTTGACATAATACAGAGTAAAAAGGTAATCACCGGCACTATTTCAACTAATATTATCACAAACTCAAAAGATAATGATTCACCCCCAGATCTCCTCGATAACATTTCGCCACAAAGGGAGATAACTGGTCGCGTAATACTCGATGATGTCAACCTCGTATGTGCCAGCGATCCTGAAAATGCTCATCAAAAAGATCCAACGATATATTCTGCGGGTAGAACTATGGATCCAGCCGGTAATAAGAGTCTGATGATAGACAGAACTACAAAGGTTCAGAAAGTTTGAAAAGAACCGGAACAAACAAATAAATCAAACCCACCGAATATATGTGCTCAGGATCATTGCGATACAAGTTGGACCACTGTGAAAGAACTGTCATCACAAGCCAATTTATGTGAAAACATACAAATGACAGAACCAAACTCCATAGATTACGGTCATATATCAGCACCGTTCAACGAGGAAGCACCGTCAGACAAAACGGTTGTGTGTGATGAGGTACAACAATACCAACAAAACTCGCCAACACTGCTTGTAGAGGATTGTTCTTCAAGACTGTCCGCAGAATATACGGTAATGGATGTTCACAATCAAATCTATGGTTGCAATAATGCACAAGTTAGTGGACTAAACACAGAAACGCCGAACAGGGATGACCATCGCTCTGGTCAATTAGTAACAGAAAAACGGGCTGCAAAAATCAATTTATGTGATAACATACAAATTAACGAAATAGATTCACAAAACTTTCTCCAAAATGACAGTTTTGAGTCTGCCTTACCTTCGAAACCCGTAAATATAGATCTTATTGATGATAATCAAATTACGGAATTCAGTCTTCAAGAAATTGGTGAAACTCACGACTCTGATGATACTTCGAGTCACTTTCATTATAATACAGAGGAGAAAACTCTAGCGGAAACGACTGTGACTTGTGAAAGATCAGTAGAATACAATACCTTAGAAGAAGACGTCGACCGTACAGAGGATACAATTTTCACTAACGGATTCCAAGCGTTTCGGGAAGAAACTGTTTCAAATAAATCTACAAGCGTTCCTGTCAGCACTCAATCTTTGGACGATATCGATATAAGGGAAGATGAAGATCCGGTAGAATCCACTGGAACTTCACTTGTGGTGTCTGTTGATCGGCCTCTTCCAAGAGAACTTCTTCTTCATAGACTCTACTTGCCCCCTTCGCGTGCTAGCTATTTTTCCTTCTTTCGTTTTTTCGGCAGGCGTCCGTTATACAACGCTTCATTTGAAAGTAGCATTTTGCGGGGGAACCCAAATTTCTTGGCACTAGCGCATTTTCACGTGTCCCAGGATGTTGCCAATATAGGTGCCGTGGAAGACGAGTTGGATGAATTTCCAGACGCTGGGTTGTTGACAAGGACATCGTCTGAGCCTTGCTTGAGTTCATCTTCATCTGAGCTGGTGGGAGACACGTCTTTGTCAGTGGTACCCGTTAACCGGAATAGAATCTACCGAAGAACTATCTCCAATGTTGAAGGTAAGTTATTTTGTCAGTATTGTTAAGCCTTAGGTCATATTTAAAGAATTAATCTAGACCGAACGTAAGGCGTTCAAAAATACCCACCAGACTAAAGGTGAAAGACATTAAGATTAGAACAAGCTGTATCTTGACAGCTAACATAGGAAATATCGAATACCAATAAAGAAAATGACGGCTCACGAAAAAATGGTAAAATATAAGAGCTATGGCTTGAGTATGTCTTTTTTATAACCGCAGATGTAAGTGAAAATCGGCTTTCTTATTTTCGTTTAGCTTTTTGCAAACAACTTTGTAGTTAAATGCAACCCAGCTGGCAGATATCTTATGCTTTATGAAACATTATCTTTATTTTTTTATTGTCGCTATGAAACATGTCTTCAATGTCCATCAAATGAAATGTTATTTTTGGTTTTTATATTTAATTATTTTATTTATTAAAAATCGATTTTAAATGTTGAAAAAAATAACGCACTTAACTGGTCAGAAGCTTGATGACGTATACGTATGGGGGAAAAGTCATTGTCTAAACCCCATAGGGGCCTACGGCTACGTCACAACTCTTGGCGCGAAAATTTTAATTACGTGATATCTATTAATTGAAACATAACCGATTGTTATAATTGAACACAATTAGGCTTATTCATTACCACAAATGACCACAACAGGCCAAAAACTCACCAGGTGTTCCCTGTTAAACACATCAACTAGACCCTCAAGATTCACATAGTATGGTCTGTTGATTCGAACCGTAAAATTGGTTGTGGCCGCCAGGGGATCAGAATATTGCAACTGGAACACTTAATCTTAATTAGTAAGTTCTTTACATTTTTGACATTGTTTGGAAACTTTAGTACTTGTTTAAGTTACTTCATCTTTGTTGGTTTTTGCAGATTATGTTTCTGACGGCCTATTGTCTAGACCACTATTAGAGACTAGGAGACCGCTAACTACAGCTCAAACACTATACCGTGTCATGTGTCATATCTTATCGAAACCAGATCAGCCGTTTCTCCAATGAACATTATTTGTATCAAAGTGATCATTCTTACCTGGGTACAATCTTGGATTAGTTAAGTATTCGAATCCAAGGTGCAATAAGGCAGGAAAGTCCTGTTCTCTTCTTTTTAACTTCCGGGTACCTCGTTCCAACTTTGTTGCTATGTTCTGAATATCAATCGCAGAGCATCTCTGCTATAAATGCCGCCGTAATCGTGTGTTAGGGCGGCGATAAATAAAAGGCACACAAACGATTTTGAAACAAGATAGCCCCGAAGTATTGGCGAATGTCCAATTTTCGTTTTTTTGTGAAAAGCGTATTTCCAACACATTTTGATCTTAATTAGACGTTTTCAGCATTTCCCTGTGTACAAAAAGTACTCATTTTTTTCCACATGATCTATATGCAAAGTTTGGACACTAAAATGACCAATAATGATAATTTCAGAAATTTATTCTCTTAAAAACATTGGAAACGAATACAAAGCCTTGCGATCTTTCAGATTGTTCGTATTTTGTGTTGCTATTGTGCAAAAATAGCCACAGGACAGGAAGGGAGAACATGCATTTTTTTTTAAAATTCGTTTATCTTAGAATTTGAGAAGAATGTTGGAGGTACCCGGAAGTGGAGTGAGTAACGTTAAATATAGCAGGTCACATGACATGCTGCTTGTACGCATATATTTCAGTACATGTAATCTTGCCTTCGCTACCGTCATAAAATATACTCTTTAAAATTTCAAATGTAATTATTTGCGTAGAAAGTTCGAGCCTCGCAACTCAACTTAATTTCATCCAACTCATTGCAAATAGCTTTTGTTTTTTACCTTTACATTCGTAGGCTTATAGCCGCAGTATTAAAGTTTCATGCGTTGGCTGTTTAGCTGCTGTCCGTGTCGACAACATATTTGCAAACAACTACAGCTATAATATCCATCCAAGAAAGAGTTAACAAAACTCCTTAACCATAGCCTTCCTAACGAGAACTTCAACATTAAACGTACACCCTTCGTCATACACACAATGGCATTACAAAACTTTCCACAACTTACCATGATCTGGAATTAAGTACAAGTTATCTTCTGGTATAATGCTGGTTAGCATTTTCGTATTTCGACTTTTGGCTAACAAAATATGACTAAGTTTTTCAGGTTAGGGCAGATATGTGCACTGCATGGGTAGATATTAATACATTTCCTTACCGTCTTTTTTCCACATCCGTGACAAAGATTCAATGGTAAGCGTGTCGGACTAGTGCTCCTCCTTCGATGTTCCACTTACAGGTTCGAGGAGATAGAGAAAGTGAGGCGGCCACAATTTGCATTTTTAGCCACATGTGGCGGCCGCAATTGCCGACATGGAGAGGGTACAGTATACATTAAAATGTGCTTAAAATAAAATAAATAAGCATTTCTCTTCTCTTTTTTTCTCTCTCTCACATCGTTTTCACCACCTCGAACTATTTGCAAAATATAACTAGTTCCGCTTCCGACAATCCCCTCATTAACGCGTATAATTCCGTAGCAATCCTATAGATATAGAAATTTGCGATATCCTTTAATTTGTTCGTTTATTGTTTTTAGTTAGGGAAAACAGATGGTGCCAAAAGTGGCAAACGTGGCCACAGTTGGCAAAGCCTCACTCAATTGAGGCGGCGCCGACGAAAACAGAAGCTTAATTAACTTGTTACCGATGCAAGTAATCGTGATACGCGTTATCTATCTATGTATTTATTTAAATGAGCGGTTCACATTTCAAACTATATATTGACATTCAATATATGCATTTAAAACCGATTTTTAAATTTAAGATATGCTTCACATGTTTAGGCTGCAGAGATGTCTTAACAAGTTCAAATTAAGTGCCAATTGTGACCGTATAGCATATATATATAAGCAACATTTTTTCCTCTAAGTGATACATATATATTCCAGCATTGTCTGTGTTTGCGAATACGCATTTTCTTGGAACTTGTGCTCCATGTGGTTTTTTTTTTTTTTTTTTTTTTGGTTTTTGTTTTTCATTTTTTTTGTTTCATTTTTTTATTATTTTCTCGAAAATTCTATATCTGAATAAAAAGCATTGGTAATGCACTGTCTTATAATAATTGCTTTCCTTTTGTAACGCTAGACTCCATGCATGAAAGGCCACTTCGAGCAATCTATATAGCGGTACGGTACCCTAAAAATTCATGTCTGAACATCCCTCGGCCATTTCCGTACCGTAAATAATCTCCGATGCGGTTCATTTCACGGGAGGTAACTCGCATGGATTTACTTTCATCTTAATACTGTGTCATCCACGTATTCATTGTTTACGTCTGAAGGCTATTCTTGTGTTGATATGATAACGTCATTGGGGCTACATCATTATTAAAATCCTTACGGCGGACGAAATGTGAGTTATTTGCAACAAGTCGTACATTAAAAAAACAGTGCTTAGTGGTAATGTCCGATGTCTACCAAGCGAGTATTATTTTGCTGTTGAAACTTAATTGAACAATGACGGAGCTTTTGTAAAATCTTAATACTACCCATTATAAAGCCCTCTCATACAGAAATATATCCGTTAACAGCAAAGGATTACAATAATACCTCTGTAAATAAATTTGTCTACAGTCGAATTATGGACAAATTTTATTTAATTTTTTTCGTTAAAGTTAAACATTCAAACTTTATGAAATTACTTCCAAATTCCTATGAAAAAAATTGCAAAATTTTGACCGTGAATAAGGTTTTATCAGTGAGTATATTGCCATTGTTGGAGATTAACAGGATTATCAGAACAGACATGGTTCTACAAGGTGAGACTTATAGTAATTGTTAGGAAAATACGGCCATTGAAATAAAACATTTTGCTGCGAGAAACATAGAGTGGACGTAAAATGTTGAGGTAGAGTTTCAGTGGGGAATGATGTAGAGTGTATTAAATCAAATATCTATCAACTCAATAAAACTATAAGTGGATTAGTCCCTAGTGTTAGATTAAATATAGTCTGAATTCATAGCCGGTTCATTGTAAGGGCTTCAAATTTCTAGCATTTCAAAGAGAGCAACGTGGGCTGACAACGAGTGCGTCGTCTTTTAAGCTATTTCTTAATGTTTGACAGACAAAAAATTGACCGATTTCGTTCTCAACAAAATTCGAAAGACATGAGGCACACTTTGTGTATTAGTTCCATGGGTATACATTCTAAAAACAAAACACCAACAATGCACAACTTTTATGTGGACATTTATTTAATTAACAAAAGTAAAGTTCCAAAGTTATTTTTGTACCATCACCAAAGTCACATAGCTGTAATCCTAAGTACCCACAAGCTTTTCAACAAGATATACATTCATTATATAACGACTTATATTCTGAGTGATAATGGCATAAGACAAAAAGTTTTCCGTAAAATCAACCAAGGGTTCCAACAAGACATTAATAATATTTTCCAATCGTGTCTGGCTTATTGGACAGTGTAAGAACAAGGTGGCGACATGAAACACTTCTACAAAACCAAAAAGGTCAATAATTCCAAAACTTTACCAAAAATGGTTTTATACTTGCTTTTGAATTGTTAGGAATATACGGTCAATGAAATGAAACACTTTACTGCGTCACATTAAAGTGTAATTTAACCAACAGTTGGGGGCCTTTATTGGCTTTGGGAAGTCTGACGGACGTGTAGCGCAATTTGTGTGACAGCGGCTATTTGCACTATACAGAATGTCAATGAGTATTAAAAATATATTTTTTATATTTTTCAAGCCGAACCCTCGACATTACCTATCGATCAGTTGTCCGAGAACAGCAAGCGGATCTATCCCCACCATAGCTTCGTTAAGGGTCATTCCAGTTTGAAAGCTTTTTGGGGGTCTGGGGGTCTTTATGCTTTGGAAGGTCAATTGTAGGTAAGAGGTCTTAAGAGCTACACTTGGGGTTTCCCAGGTTTCCACCGTAATAAGCGTGACGTGGACAATCCGTCGTCATGTACCCTTACGTACAATGTTGAACACCAATCAAACAAACGAACACTACTGCCACACCCCACAAGTCTTGACAGCCTATAGACTGACAACATGACTAAAAATATAGGCCATGCTAATTATATGCAGACAAGAAAATTCAGGAAAAGCTTTATGTCTCAACTGCAAATCCAATCAAACTGAATTTGTCTGACTATTTTGATCAATATTCATGACTTAGCCACACTAAGGTTTTCTAATAAGACTTTCCACTAGTTTCTTCTCAAAATCAGGCCTGCAAATAACATTTGATTTGGAGAAGGCTGTTATAATAGGCAACCAATCATCTGGCAAGATTATCTTACAAGAACAATAAAGCACCATGCATTGATACAGCTGAGCATAATCCATTGAAGAATTAGACAAAAATAATTTCAATATGCTTTGCAGCCTTTGCAAACCTGTTTTCACTGTTTGTGAATGAGTGTAGCCAGTGAGTGAGGGAGTTAGACAATTTTTTCCAATTTACATATTTAATTGGGAACAGACAAACTATCTGACAAATAAATATTACTGAAAAAGAAAAAAAAATGTATGATATTTTCTGTACTCTTCACTTACATGTGTACTGTCAATTTCAATGAAGTTTGCTTCAATGGCTAACACACATATCATAGTATCAAGAAGACA
>JARFOD010081657.1:0-19476 GCA_031763545.1 Mopalia muscosa | reverse complement strand
GTTTGAGGATCATGAGATGAAGTCAACTTACAGTATACTGTGTTCTTCTCTTGATAGGATCATCAGTCAGATTCCTGGCTACAATCAAGCGACCACGGTCCGTCAGTCTGAAGTATGAGCTGTCTGGCTCCAGGCTCTCTAATTTATACAGGATAACAGCACCCTGTAAATAAGGAATAGCATCAACTGTAACCATAGTTCAGATTTCAATAGAAATATCAAAACAATTGTGTCAGTTGTACACAATTCTTGTTGTTAAAGAATCAAAAGATACCAAAGATCATTCTTTTTGTTTCCTTCAGATTATCTCATGATAACCTTCCGATTATATCATGATAACCTTCAGATGATCTCATTGTAACCTTCAGATGATCTCATGATAACCTTCAGATTATTTCATGATAACCTTCAGATTACCTCATGATATCAAACATAAAAAAATTCTTCACATATATTCCTATTTTGGAATGCCACAATTAGGTGAAATTGTGGTAAAAAAACTCATCCCACAATTTTTTAAACTACCTGAAACTGTCCCTCACATATGGGCTTGACTGATTTTTATTAGCTTACCGGTTCTCTTGGATCTGAAGCAACGACTTGATAGATACTGTTGTCAATGGGTTCTGTGACCCTGACCTCGGTTACCATGGGACTGGTGAATATCGGAGAGCTTGCCAGAGCAACTATGATGACAACATCAGCTCTATCAACCAGCTTGTTATTTCTTTGGTCATCTACTTCTACAGCAAACTGTGAATCAAAAATTTAAGGATATATATAATTTGCTTGGATCCACTGGGATTCTGGCTAGAAGGTAATATTTTTATTTTTAATTTTTGAAGTAAGGTAATGGAATGTTATACAGACTTGTTTCATTAAATGGGAAAATTTCCCATTATTAAGGACAATATTTTATACGAATTACCATTTACAGTTTTGGTAAAAATCTGAGTGTTTCAGGCTAACAGGAATTAATGAATAAACTAAATGTTATCAGTACATAGTGTAAAATATTTTTTGCTGAAAATGTCATTTAATACACTTGATAGTATTTTACTTTTGTTGACAGTCAGAGTTCCTAAGAGAGGTGTAGATATGTGTTTATCTGGGTAACACCCTGATGGTTTGTTTCATCTTTTTAAGTGATATTTTAGCTTGCAATTACAAAAGGTCTTGGCTTGTAAAATGGTCATCATGAAATTGAACAACACTGAATTAGGAAACCTACCCTGAAGACCTGGCGTGCTGTAAACGGTAGTTTCTTAATGAGAGTTATTTCCCCTGATCTTGGGTTGACAAACAGATATTCTTTGACAGTCTGGTTACCAAGGCTACGATAATTGGGCAAATCCTACAAAAAAACAAATCAAAACAAAGATCTATCTTAACAAATAAGAAAACAAACGGTTTCACAACTGGTTTAAGATTAATATTTCCTCAAAATGATTTACAACAAAAAAACAATACTTAACAATAGCATTGCTTCGTTTTGTAAATATTTAATGTTAGAGAAGAAAAATGGAAAAAAAATTGACATCACTACAAAACACCATGCAAATTAAGAAGGAAAGAATCTTAAAGTAATTTACTTACACCATCGGGGTCAGAGGCATCTAATTGTACAATCATCTGACCTCTTGGAGCACTGGTCCAGACGGTGCCTTCATATAGAGACCGACTAAATCTTGGAGGAGAAGCATTCCTTGAAACATTGACAAATAGACGACCAGAGACTCTGTTATTGGGGAACTGGCTGTCAAAGACATGGATTTCCAGCTGTGAACAACAGAAAAACAGACTGTTATCAACACTGAAATATATAACATGTAAAGGTTATGCGCAAACTTGACCTTCGGAAATAATTTAATCTGCTTTTATACAATGACACGCCATGTTGAAGGTCTCTAGTCCACTATTTAGGATTCAATATGGTGTAAGCCACTTATGGTCTAGTCATTGGGTCCTTCCGTACTTACATGATCTTTATGTCAGGATGACATGATATAGTGAATGGTTGCCATGGTAATTGAAGTTAACAGATAAGTTGCTATACAGATTTATTTCTAAATATAAATCAAACAAATGATCAGCTAAATATTGTAGGGTTAACTATGTAAGGCATATGAGTCAACATATAGGTAAAATATATTTTTCTCATTTCATCTCCTCAAGAAAATAAAATAAAGACAAAAACAAAGTATATTATTGATGCCAACAGATGTTAACGCAGACATAAATATTTAGGTAAACAATACCATATTGTTCTTGTATATTGACAGTAAAATAGGATAAAAGATTGATAATTTTCAAGCAAAGAATTCATTATTATTTACTTCATACCTCATATTGCTCCCTCTCGGTAGAATCAGCTGTCAAATTGGTGTGCACAAACACTTCTCCTGTATCCCGGATTCCGAAGAATGTTCGGGCTGGATACACTCCCATTAACTCAAATCGAATACGTCCCTGTCAGAACAAATACTAAACGATATAGCTATGTTTGGTGTTTTACAGCGTGATTTCACTGATATGGGGTAATGTCTTGTCATAACAGAGCATGTCCATGTTACTGGCACACTGCCTCAGTGAAGTACTCATTAAATGAAACCACTAAATAAACTTTGGGTTACACCTGTTTGGCAGCTTGCCAATATTTTTAATACAAACCAAAAAAGTATTGCAAAAAATATGTCTGTATATTCAGCTAGACTGGTTTTGATTTAATTACAATTGATTTAAATTAAGTAATTTTTAAGTCAAAATTTGAATAAATTACTCCTCTAAAATATTTACCTTGAGGTCATTATCTCTGCCTCTGACTGTATAGATGGTACTAAGTACATTCTGATTCTCACTGATTCGGATGGTGGCCGGCAGATTCAAATATTCTGGGTTAGCAAGGTCACGTGTTACCTCTACAGTGACCGTTGCATTTGCACGACTTGGGTTTGTTGCTGCATTATCTGTTGCTTCCACGATAACCTGGACAATCAAAATAAATAAATATCATGTTAAAAAAAAGCAACTCATTTAAAATAGCCAAAGGATATTATACATCAGGTAATTTTATTTTTTTACATTATTTTAATTAAATTATTTTTAAAAAAAGAAGTGAATATTAATAGTGTTTTTTGTTATTTTGGGATAAATTGTGCAGACTGTAACTTGTCCGAGAATGTTGTGGAGGTTGAAACCTTTCCCGGGAATTGAACCCATGACCCTCAGTGGGACCAAATCGCTAGCAGTAAATGCCGGCCACCATGTAGAAGACTGGGTGGCTCAGTGGTCCAGGTGGCCCTGGTGATTAACTCTGAGGGTCATGGGTTCGATTCCAGGATGGCTTTCAACCTGCACAACTTGCTGAACTAGAATCTGTTCAAACTTAGAAAGTGTTATTCCAAATTAACAAAAACACACTTTCATTTTTGTTGGATGATAGAAGTAGAATGTCTTGTAAAACTTGCTCTGACACTAGAGGGAGTGGTTAAAAAGGATAACTTACGGTGTAGAAAGTTCTGTTTGATCGGTCTTCTGTCAGTAGTCGATTCACACGTAGAATACACGCTGATGGATCAACACGGAAATATGGCGCAGCTGCCGCATTTCCTACCACACGACATGTGGGCTGATTCTACAACCAAAGAGAAAATAAATATTTCTACTGATATAATCCCCCCCAAAAATGTTCTATAGAATTTCTATACCTATAGACTACGTGCATTTACAGGATTTAAAAACTAATTTTACGTTTGAACAATTACAAACTATATCAAGTGATTACATCGGTATTTGTTGTTTGGTTTAAGGTTCAGCTAAAATGTATTTCACTTATATGACAAGGGACTCTCTATTTCACACTGTTACTTGCCTAATTACGGTGGAAAACAGAGAGGAAATCTCATAAAAACTAGGGAGCCTCATTGTGTGACCCACACATATACCTGATGGTGGACAGAAAAGTGGAATCGTGGATGGTGCATCAAGCCATTTAGGCACAGCAGCGAGCCCATTGGGATTTGAACCCAGCCGTACAAACCCAAATCTCTCTGGACATTCAGATATTTTACAAATCCCATCAGAACAAAACAATAGTTATAGCAAAGGCTGGTATATCACTATTTGTTTTTTTAAATTAATATTAAACCCACAAAATAACACAACAGTAAATGAGTAAAACACGCACCCCTGAGACAATAAGGTTAATGACAGTTGAGTCGGTGGGTAAAGTCTCATCAATCCGTGATCTGTAGGTATCTGGTTGAAATAATGGAGGTGCTGTGGAGCGAATCACTGTCACATAAACTTGAGCGTATCCTCGAGACAAAGGTTTGTCAGCATCATAGGTAGTTATGTTCAACTGAAATAAAGAAAACTCTTTTGTATATTTTAATCATATAGCATATCTCATTGATAATGTGCTCAAAACAAATTTTAGTTGGAGTAAGCCGTACAGAATTTAACTTCATAAAACGTTTTGGACTGGATAATTATTGACATATATACAATTGGAACAAAAATGAAGTAGATTTCGACACCATTAAAAGAAAATCCTCAAATTGTACATAGAAAATTTTAGCATATAGTAATGTATGGACTCCAATGTACCCTCCAGTTTTTCATTTCATTGAAAAAAAGTATTTAAATCCACAATAGAGAAAAAAAACACAATATTTGGTGAGGTTAAAGTCACAGCACAAATACCAATTAACAAAAAGACATATGGCAGACTTGAAGGACATACCGTATATTGAGTTCTCTGCAGACTATCTTTGGTTAAATCTGATTTAACTCGGATAGTTCCATCTCTCGGGTCCACTGTGAAGAAGTCTTGAGCAGGATATTCACCGACTAACTCAAACACAACCTGCCACAAAATGAGTGCAAACACAATCGATTTTAACAGAATACAAGTCTATCAAATGTTTTAAAACTATCAAAAATATTTTAAGATGCCTCCAACTTCCACGGCTTACTTTAATATTTAGAAAAATTAATCTCGAAAAGAAACTCTTTTTAAGGCAGCAGTTCTCAAAAAGGATATTTTGAAACTTCTGCTATGAGTATTTCGTTTAATATATTTTTTTAACAAGATTTGATTCTGTCCGGAGCCTATATAAATTCAGACTTAACAGATACATTCACTTTCTTTAAACACAATAAGTTTTATCTAGGATCTGTATGTGAGAAATAAACAATTATTTACCTTCATGATCATACTCGATCATATTCAATGTTGTTAACATTGTGTTTTTTGTCTGTATGTGAGAAATAAACAATTGTTTACCCCCACGATCATACCCAATCATATTCAATGTTGTTAACATTGTGTTTTTGGTCTGTATGCGAGAAATAAACAATTTTTTACTTGGGTTGCTGGTGCTCCCGGTGCCACATATCGCTCCACTTGAAAAAATTGACTGTTGACATTTCGTGATTCATCGATGGTAACTCTGCCAGTGGAGCTTACAAATCTGGGTGGGACTACACCTGTCACTCGAATTATCACTGAGGTAGAGCCGGTGTTACTGACAGGGAACCCGTTGTCCGATACCTCTACTCTACACTGTGAAAACAAAGAGAGATCAAATACAACTCCAATAAAAGCTGGATTATATAAAATAAAAAAATAAATAAACCTTTTTTTTTCTACATACATTTTTAATTTTTAATTTCAGCTTGGACAGGAGAGATTTAAACATTTGGTAACACATTCATAGAGCTATAGTTCGACTGGAGCTTAAAGTCCTATGTTATGGTGTGTGTTTATGAGACACTAACGATCATTTATAGTCAGCTGAATTTATAAAACACCAAAGCAAATGCCCGGATCAATATTTCAGTAACATTTCTTTTCTCCTAATAACATTTGAAACAATAATTAAACAGAAAAGTTACAAGTAACCAACCAAATAGATGGTAAATATCTATTTTCATTGAACAAGAATGTTGTTGATCAAGATTTAAATTTAATAATAGCCTGAAAATATTAAATCAAATAAATAAACTATTTGGTCTTAGTTTTTTTTTTTTTAATTTAGTTTTTGTTTTTTAATCTTAAGTTGAGCTTGAAGAGGAGAGATAGTCTAAATACAGCAATAACAATGCCCTGACTAAAACTCAAAAAAGAGATTACAAGCAACAGGGTGAAAAATCTAGTAAATATTTATCCTGATTGTACAAGAGTGTTGTTGAATGTGTCTGGTACTTACAGTCATTGTTTGTCCAGCGACCCCTGTGAGAGGCTGTCTCAAGATTACCTCCCCTCTTACAGAATGAACGAAGAAATGTCTCTGACATAGACTATCTCCCACAATACTGTATGTCAGGCGGTCCTATACACATAAAACAATAATCAGTTTGATTAATCAAACTTTTGTAAAAAAAAATATAAAATAAAAAAATGGTTGAAAACAGGTTTTTTCTTGTTATTTATTTTCTGTTCTAAAACCAACCAACTATTTATTGTTGTTTTTTTGGTAACATTTGGTAACACATTCATTGTAGTACGTTTTAAAATATAAACCCTGCTCAAGTACATTACAGAAGAATGAAAAATATAAATATGCAAGTGTCCTTGGATTTTATTATAAATTAAATTTTGATTGTATAACTGGGCCAGTCTAATAAATCTGCCCATCTAATGAACATTGCTTGTCGATATGATTAATCAGTTCTTACCCCATCAGTATCTGTTGCAGAGAGGGTGATTATGACAGTTCCTAAGTCAGTACCGTCACCCACATCTCTATCATATGTACCCTGTGGGAATGAGGGTGAGTTGTTGTTTCTGTTGACAGACACGATGAGATCTGTGGTGCTGTCAGAACTGGGGTTAGACGAGTCATATGCTCGGATTCTTAACTGAAAATAAAACACAAATCACATTTGATGCTGACGGGCTTGAACATTATGACTAATACTAAGACAATATTAAAAACAGTTATATAGATTCATGAAGAAAGATAAAAAATGTTGTTCTTTCAATGTAGCCTATAACTTCTAGCAGTTGGGGCAGAGAAAAAGGCTTTACCACAGGGGGTCTTAAATGTTATTTCTGTGGCCTGTCCCACAATTAGAGTGTTCCAACTTATAGAAGTTATAGGGTATTCAAGGATTTCTATTTTGAAAATGGTGAGAAACTAGACAAAATGTACATTTCTCTACATGAGAGTAAACATATTTTTCAGTAACATATGAAGAGAGAAAAATTTGCTTGCTTCCACCGGGATTCGAACCCAAGACAGTCAATAAATATTTTTTATAAATGTAGACAACAAAAACACTACTGCAGTTAATTGCAATTGTATTTAGTTGGCATAATATTGAAACCTCCTTAATTTATACAGAGAATTCATTTCAATAAACAATGTCAAAATGAATAAATGCATAAACCAATATTTTAAGACAAAATATAAAAATATGATACGGCAAGGAACAACTTAGTATGAATAACAACTTCTTGATTTATTTCACACGTTTCTATCTCATTCCAGAGATTGTTTTCATGTATAACTGTTACATCAACAAAACATATATTTATTAGCTTTTTATATAGCGTGATATATATATGATAGTACGACATGAGTGTTAACTGACCACATAGATAGGGCTGGGATCTGAGGAGAGGTCACCTATGACTGTGACCAGACCCGTTTGTCTGTTAATTCCAAAGAGCCTAGTAGCCACGCCATTAGCCACAACCTCGTACCATACTGGACCCTGAAACACACAAAAATACAACACATATAAGAATTACTAACAATTTAAACAAAAAGATTATGCATCATAGTAAGTTATCCATTAAGATTTGATTGAAGTAAGTTCAGTTTAAGATCAGATTAAAAAAAAAAGTTTTATATATTTTATATAATATTCTGCTTAGACTTTTAAATTTCAATATTGACATTAAAATGATAAATGTCTACCATTTAATTTATTCACATATTTCACATGATATATTTTAAATATTTTCAAACCAAATTTATTAAAGTAAAGAGTATGAGATGTGTAACAATATGGTCTTATACAAAAGTCTGAGTTTGATTTTTAGACCTCCTTACCTGTGCATCAGGATCTGTAGCCGAGATGGTGACGACGAACGTGCCGGCTGGATCAGTCTGATTGACAAGAGCGTTATAAGAGGACTGCATCACCGGAGGGCGATCTTTATCTACATACACGATAACATTGGTCTCACCGCTCCTGGGAGGGGAACCACTGTCAGTCGCTCGCACTCTCATCTGAAATTAGTCAACAGATAGAAAATTACTCATCTATATATTTCTCCAAGGTTAATAATCACTCTGACACCAGGATTTTTATAATGAAATGTCAATCACAAGTACAACTTTAGGTAGTGAATAAAAAGTTAGATAAATTTATATATATATATCTTGAAAATCCATTAAAAATATGTTAAAATGAAATAGGTAGTTTTATAAATTTATATAAATGTATGTTGGAAATTCATTAAAATATGTTGAAATAAAATAAAAAGTTTGATAAATGTATATATTTATGTTGAAAATTTATTAAAAATATGTTAATTACAATGAAATTTATAGTTAGATAACTTTATATATATATGTTGAAAAATCCAAATAAATAAATTGGGTACGATTGATCTACTTATTAAATCGAATTAGACTGAAACCAATTCATTTAATGTCAAACATAATATCAAACATAACAAACATGAATTGATTTTGTGACTGATCTTAATTGCATGACTTACAGAAAATTCAGTGTTGACTACATTTTCAAGGGAGCTTCGTAATAAAATAGTTCCTGATTCAGGTTGAAGGTAGAAATAGTTGAGGGCATTTCCTCCAGATCCTGGGGTTGTACTGGGTAACAGGCTGTATGTTAACCGATCCTGAAAAAACAAGTCCATTAAAATACAATTAAAGGCAAACAAAATTTCATTACCTAACATTTGAGGCAGGGGTTGACATCAAGGAATTACATAAAAAAAATAATAAAAACTCTCAAGAAAAAGTACAAGTGAATCACCTCATCTCTGGCGAAAAACAGGGATTAACTTTTTTTACCATGATGCTATGAAATCACCAATAAATATAATTACAGTGGGACTTAAATCTTGCCATGTTTAAAGTTATCACCTGTTTTTATAGAAATAAAAACGAAAATAAAAGAAAGCCTTACATTGTCCCCATCAGTGGCCGTAACGTTGATGACCCATCTTCCAGGGAGATGGTTGTTCTGAATCCTTGTGGTAAAGAGGTTCCGATCGAATCCAGGTGTACTAGGATTGCGACCAACATTAATGGACACTTCCACCTGGGCCCGATTATTAGGGTGAGCAGTATCATAAGCTTGCACTATTAACTGAAATGCAGAAAACAAAATAGTCAAATGAGTTAAAGGTCTTACTTGGCTCTTTGAAAATTGAACAAAATTTGAAACGCTTGTATTGCCAGCTAAATATTCTATTCAAATAGTTAATTTTAAGCAGACTGTTTAATTTTTCAGTAGGCTTATTCCGGTCTTCTAATCTTTATTTGGAAAAATTTGCACATTTACAGATCCCACACATCATATACAAACCAGTTCATAGATTGGTTTTGATAGGGGCTGAACACTTTTTGAGAAATACTCCACTCAAAATGCTCTTAGCTTTATTTTGTTGATTATTTTGAAATCAATTTTGGAATAGCTGTTGGTGCTTCACTGGACTCACTAAACTCAAGATATGTCTACTCTTGGATATCCAGGTTTTGACAAAATAAATCAACATGTTCATGGTTCATATCTGTGGTCATTGTCACAATGGCTTCAGAAAACTATTTTTCCAAGACCTCTAGTTTGTTTTGGATTGCAAGAAAAAAATTCAGTTGTATAAAGTATAAATGTTAAATGCCTATACCTATGTGGTAATGGTATCCTAAAAATGATACAGTGTACTTCTCTTCCAGAAAACACTAACGATAATAACAACGATAATAGAAGCAAAAACTCACAACATAGTTCTCATTGGCGTATGAATCTCTTCTGAGATCTTCTTTCACAGTGATGGCTCCAGTAGTTCGGTTGACATCAAAGAACAATCTACTGATGCCAAATCCTCCAGCCTCATACACCACCATCTCCTGTTAAACATCATATATAACCAAGATGAGTTACCTATCAGTTTTACTGAGAGTCTTGTTGACATGTCATCTCAAGCTTTTTGCTTCAGTAATAAATATTAAAAGTAAATAGTTGCATACTAGTGTAAATCCCTGCCCAATATTGAGATCAATGGGGATTTGTACCGCAAGTCAATCGTGGATCATGAGAAAAGGAACTACCATTTGACATTTTATTTCCACAATTGAAAGTCAACTTACCTGTAAATTTGGTTCTACAGCCTGCAGTTTGATGACTTCGTACCCTACTCTAACACTGTCAGATATATTACGCACATATCTTGACTGTGAGAAAACAGGTTTGGGATCTGGCAAAACTGTCACAAAAACAGTGGTTACGTTTGATCTCTGAGGCCTACCAAGGTCATTTGCTGTGACACGAATCTGTCAACAAATAAAACCGTAGAAAACTATTGGTTAACGAATACTTTATAAAAATTAGGAGAAAAGTAATTTTATTTTGGTTTAACTAACGTTGAACATAACACAAGGCTTTATGGATTACAACTTCTAGTTTATTAAGGGTGCAACGTTTCGATGTCTATTCAGGCATCGTTCTCAAGCATATATGTAACGTTGGTTATTCAAACATTTCAACTTGAAACTTTTCTGTCATACCCAGATTACTACATTCTCAGATTTGAGGAAAATCCTTGGTTAGATACGCTCTCAGATTTCATCATATAATATTAAGAGAAGAAGTTGTTCTAGTTACCTGGTAAGACTGTCTGGTCAACTGGCCCACCAATAATATTTCTCCAGTAATTAGATTAATAGTATAGGTAGACTGGGCTACAGCGTCACCTGTGATTGCATACCTCACCTGGAGAAAACAAAGAAACATTCATAAAATGTCTTCAACCATTTCTTTGAAACTTATCTAATAAGACAATTACAATTTAGGGTTTCATGAATCTGAAATATTAAGTCCCCTTGTAGAATTCCTTTGTTTGCTGAACTTTAAACCGATTTTTTTCTTCAAATTTTTATATTACAAATGGGGGAAAAAAAAAATAAACGTCTAAAGGCGCAATAAAATAAGAATACTTGCATCAAGAGGATACAAGAGAGTCTGAGACAGATTTGAAGAAAATTTTACCCCACTAAGGTGCCACAAAACAGAAAAAGAAAAATTGCATGGCAAAAAACAATAAAAGGGAGATAACTTACACCATCAGGGTCAGTAGCGGAGACAGAGGTGACAGATGTACCTAAACCATGGTTGTCATAGATCTGTACTGTATAGCTATTCTCAGAGAATGACGGAGCCTCAGAGTTACGTAACACGGAGATCGAGACAGTAGCACTGGCAACAGCAGTAGGTCGTTCAGTATTGTAAGCTCTCACAATAAGCTGCAAGAAGAGGAAAAATTATCACCTGATTAAATTCCTGCAGTAGTGAGATTTATGTTTCAAAATATAATTCATATATATTACTCCTCCATTTATAAGAACTTTGTCAGTGATCTGTTTGTTTGTTTGGTGTTTTTACATTCTATATCACCTATATAACAGCTTGCCAATTTATTGGATGAAGGAAAGAAGTCAACAGACAGGTAAAAAAAACAATATTGGCCTTATGTTAGAGATCAAGAACAAGGTAATATTCAATATTAAACCAACATAAGGAATGAGCAAATTCTATAAACTTTGCCAATTTGGATTTTTAGTGATAATTAAAAAATTGGTGAAACAAATAAGGCCAGATTTGCTAAGAAGAAAAATTTGTATCTAGAAAATGTAATTAAAAATTGGTAAACATGTGGTTAATTGTAATGTTGTCTTACCCTGTAGTCCAGACGGTTGTCCATTCTCAAATCTCTAAGAACAGAAATCCATCCCGAGGTCCTGTTGACACCGAATAGCTGGGAGACTGGCACGTCCGGTACGGCTTCATACACAATATCACCCTGTAATAGGTAATGGAGTTGTTAGTGTTTCACTTCCTTAGTGGTCATGTGCTCTAATAGTAATGACTCCCACAAACACTATCACAAAATGTTAATTGTTTCGGTCTGGTTGAAAATTCATATTCCTCCAGCGCTAAGTATAGACAGTATGAGAATACTTGTTACATCCTGCCCTGAATAAGATGGTCTCACAATAATCATATACGCTCAGTAAGTTCTATGTCAATGAAAAGATCACCCATTTAAATAAAAAGAAAATATTTTTGCAGAGACGTCCCTGAAATGCAACATTGCAGCACAAAATATTACACAAAGGTATATACATGCAAAAAATAATATTATTTGAATGCAGGAAAATGTACACTTGATCAGGAGTTTTCTTAAAATGAAACTAAGTAGACACAAAATAAACCTTCTGGGTAGAGTAACTTACTGTTGGTAGATTATCAACAGCTCTGACATTAAAGATGGCATCATCAGTTTGAGCCTCCTCGTTGACCGAGGTTGAATAGGGAAGATTCTGAAACCGGGGACCATCTCCGACTGAACGAATATTAATCACGACATCAGCACGGGAGGTTCTTGGGTTGGGTCGAAGGTCAGACACAGCTACTTGCATCTGGCAAATGAAATTTGATAAAGGCTCAAAAACAACTTATAATTGAACAAAAGTAAAATAAAACTTGCAAAATCTGCATATTTTTGTTTAAAGGTTTGTTTAACTTTTCTAGTAGTATGCAAACTAAACTTGCCCTTTCAAAAGAATAGAACATAAATCTTAAATAATACCTTGACAACACCCCCCCCCCCCCCCACCCCCCCCAAAAAATGGAGAAAAAAAAAATATATATATATATATAAAAAAAATGAATGCAATTTTTTTTTATCTGTTCATCTGGAAATCAATTTTAAACAAGCTAAAAAAAATAGAAGACTTTCAGAGTTAAATATTCAGCATGTAAATGAAAAAGATATATAGTGAAATAATAGGTAATTAAAGACATACAGGGATTCTAGTGAGTGTAGTTCCTCTCAGTGATTTCTGCAGATAGATGTCCCCTGATCTGGGCACAATAAAGAAATAATCCTGAACAACTTGAGGACCTTCCAATGTGAACTGGACAATATCCTGTAAACAGGAGAATCAATTATACAATGTTTAGATATACAATTCATAGTGGCCAAATCAAATTTAAATCATCAGAATCGTGCAAAATTTAAACGTTACTTTTAGCAGCTGGTTTAGTTAATCACAGTTAGTGTTACGCTCAAACATTTTTTTCATATTGTGATCTTCTCCAAATAATATATCCTGCTTTACATGCAGCATTTTTGTCTCCTCAATGGCTGTCACCTTTCCTTTATTTCCTTAAATGGGTAATGGAATTTGTGTTTTTATGCCCCATTGACCCTGCTTATTTATATAGTATATAGCAGTCTAATCAGTGAAAAAATTTATAAACCAGTACGTAATTTGAAAACCAGGTCCCGATTATGGAACATTCAATTTAGAATATGGTTACAGTACAATTTAGAAAATAAGAATAAATTAATAGCCTACTGCACTTGCAGGTATAAACAAATTTCAATGTAAAATTATCCAAACAAAAATATTAGGAGAGAAAAGAAAAAGAGAGAGAGTATGGTACTTACTCCATCAGGGTCAGAGGCAGGCACCGAGATCACCAATGTACCAGGTGGGTATATATCATCAATGGTCTTCTCATAATAACGTGTGTTATTCACAAACTGAGGCTGACTGGGGTTTCGCACCACTTCTATGAGAACTGTGGCCGTACCTTGAGTCTCCGGGAATCGGGGGTGATAAGCTACCACTGTCAGCTGAAAGGTTGATGAATGCATATCTGTTATAGTATGTATTATTATAGTGTGATTTACATTGATTAATTAAGAATAAGAGCTCAAATGTAGCTGAATTTTCTCTGAGAATTGCAGTTTTTCAAAAACCAACTGAGTTTATATATTGTATCAACACTCGTTAAATAAAGTTATATATATAATAGATTTCAACATGGTCAAGCTCATTATTCTGTGATTTCCACTGATAAGTTAAGTACAGAAGATCCAAGTTAGAACTCTGAAGAACAGTGCAATATTTAGAACTTTAATTTTGTTCTGAATTAAATGTAATTATAATACAAGACAAAGTAAAATATCACATACATAAAGATGACAACAACAATGCTGTCATATATGTAATTTTAACTATAATAATATTACAATATTATATAACCTATGTAATAATTATAATAATAATAGCTTATTTATTTAGGATACACTATCAACAAAATCCTCAGTCTTTACTGGGCGCTAAAAACAATTTAAGTAAACATACAGTAAATTATATGTACAATACAAAGTAAAATCAAACAATAATTATATTTGTATACCTCATATCTGGTGAGTGTGTCTGTCTTTAGATCTCTCGTCACAAATATTTGTCCTGTTTGTGAATTAACCCCAAAGAACAATGGTGCAGCTCCCGTTCCAATAGCTTCATACACTGGTGCACCCTTCAAAATCAATCATCACATATGATTTCAACAATTTGATAATCTTATCCAGAACTTGAGATTAAAGGACATCTTTGTGTCAGTGTGATTAATTTGCAGAAATAAAATACTCCCAACACTCAACAATACAAACATAAGACAATTCTAAAATAGAATCCATTCTACTTCTTATTGAGACAGTGACTAAGATACACCTGAGCGATCTTGTTTTGTACTTTTGATCTAATGGACGTCTATTAAATATTTAAATAAAAAAAGAGTATTCTTTCCATACAAAATTGAGATTATGGCACAGAATAATAGATATATATTTCTCTACAACAAATATATAAATATATAGATAATATAAATTGATATTACTATTGTTATGATTTTTATCATATGTATTTCACATTAATGAAAGCTTTGTTAAGAAATTTTATGTATGCAATTCTCATTAAAACCTAATTTCAAACAGTTTCCACATAAAACAAACAGAGACTGACCGTTCCTCTCAAGAACCTGGCCCTGACAGTATGGATGGGCCTCACATTGACTGGTTCAGTTTCATTGATTTGGATCGTTATACTCGGTACATCAATAACAACTGGGCTGGCTTGCTCTATGTTGATACGAACCACAGCTGTATCTTCTTTTGGTGGTAGACCTCTATCACTTACTGTCACAGTAAACTATCAAATAAAAATTTTCCCATGTTAAATTTCAGGCGGTAAAAGTTTTGATTTCTTATTGATTTCTGTGATGATAAATTACAGGATAAAAATTTTACACTCCCGACATGAAAAGATCTACTCCTCTTTGAGTCAGGTAAAAAATTTGTTTTTAGCCTTTTTTTATAAATATATTTAAAAAAATACAAATCAATATTTGGATATCCTCAAGCTAAATTTCTGACAAGGTAAATTTGGATAAGGATACCTGGATAGATAGACATTTCATTTAATTTATTTCATAATTGTAAAGGAAAAAAAAAAAAGAAAATTATACATGAACATTATTCAATGGCTAAAGAGAAAATTGACCAAGAATATAAACCTGCCTGTAATGATTAAACTGAATTAAATATGAAACTGATATAGTATCATGTTCTTGAGAGAAAACTGCATGTTTATCAACAAAAAGCTTATCCAACATGGGAATCTCTCCTCACTGTAATAGGGTCATGGACATTTTGGAAAAGGTGGATATAATTTTCTGACTATTTACATGTTCATATCAGCTTGATATTAAGATCGATTCAGAAACTTGTCTCTGAGAGTTTATTGAAAACATGAAGGGATTCATTGGTTTATAGTTGACATCCATGAGCTATACACACGTACACATACATGCGTAAACTCTGACTCAATCACAATTACAAAAAGATGACTTCTGTTTGAGAAATAATACGATTTAGACTTACTGAGTATTGGTTGAAGGTAGTCTGTTTGAGATCAGATCTTAGAGTAAGGACTCCAGAGCCTGGATTCAAATAGAACAGGGAAACAGCAGTCTGGCCTTGAGGGTTGTTGTTGTCAGTGTAAATCTCATACCATAAATTATCCTGTGGAGAAATTAACACAATGTTTAATTAGGTAACTTGATGTTTGTTAAATTGACTGAAAAGTCAACATTGTAATGAATGAGGTCAAATAATGAGTTCATATAAAATTGTTATTTGAAAAGGAAAAATTTAGGACATAAAAATAAAACCAAGGCATTGACTTAATGCTATCTTGCAAACATAACCAAAAAATGTCACCAGCATCTTGTAAAGGAAAGAATTGAAAAAATAAAATAAAATAGTAGAATTAAAACACATAAGTATATACAATTCATAAAAATCTACAAGACATCAGGCAAACTTGACAAAAACAATTTTAGATCAAATATCAGATATTTCTGGATCGGATAGCACTTTACATTTGTCTGACTTTTATCTGAGAATATAATACCCAATGATGAAGTTGGACAAACTTATGGTCACTTTATCTTTATAAAAAGAAGATCAAATGTTTCTAATCTTACCCAATATAATGCTATGTTAATTAATGCGATGTAAACCATGTACTCTAACAAATATAGTAATATATGCATGTATTCGGGCCCATGGCCTCTCATACTGTCAATAAAGATAATAATAATATTGGTTTTAGTCGAAGTGCCGAACAGAATTATATTCATATTATTCAGCCGCTTTTTTTTTTGCTATAGTATAGCACAAGTGCTAATTATCGTCTGATAAATGCTAAAGTTATTGTGCACATTAATGCGTGCAGGACAGTTTTCATTTCGACCGTAGTAATCAGTTCCACCACACCTGTAACATTGATCTGTCATACCAGCTCTCTCATTACTGACTCTACCTTTCCCAGGTCTTAAGGTATATCTCTGTGTCATTTTTTCTACCTTTTCAAATTTCACCCATTTTCTGTTACTTGCATGTCTTTTTTAAATAATGGGAGTTAGGATACATTTTCAATTTTAATCCATTGTCAATAAATATCCTCTTTGCAAGCACAATATGCCATCATAGGTCTGACACATCACTTTAGCCCTAAACAAACGTCAGAGGTTCGAAATAAATACGCGCTAACGACCGTTAAAAACAGTGACTGGTATTTCTGTGATTTTTTTTTCTGTATAAAAAATGTCGTTATCCGTCTTTCGCCTATATACCTCAATTTTCCGTGTAAAATGGCCAAGATGACTTCGCCAGGTCGACAAATTCTCAAAACTCGATTCAATGCCGGAGAGCAAATTTGGAGATAGGCGAAATAATGTTAATGGCACAACTCAGATAGTTATTGTTTCATCGGCGGCGTACTGAGTTCCAACATCTGACATAGGTGCATTCTAAAATATAACCAATTCTACTTTCTACGTCGAGACATTGACTCTAAGATACACCAGGCCATCTTGTTTTGCACTTCTTTTATTTCCCGATAGGTCGCCCCAAATATTGGGGGAAATTGATGCACAAGAGTTGTCTTAGTCTCGTTCACTATAGAAACTATCGCGAGAATACGATTGGCATGGGTGTACATGACCAAAGGGTTAGACCTAAATTTTTTGCTACCTTTTACAGGAACTTTTTACTTGTTTCTTTTAACACATTTACAATATTAAATGACATTGATTTGAGTATATACATCATCGCCTAACTTTCCTCCAGTGGTATTAAAGTAAAGGCAACATTGCTACTCCTCAGACAAACAGCTCTTGGCCAGATGGTTAGTTTATTTGAAGAGTAGCAATACTGTCTTTATTTAGCACTGGAGGAAAAAATAACCTTCCAGCATTATGGAAACGCTTTACACCTTGGTTGTGTTAGTGTCAATTATTGCTGGAATACACCGCCATCATATAGGTAAAATACCCTTAGGCATGGCGTAAAACACCAATCAATCAAACAAACTACCCTTAACCAGAGAGCCAAAAGCGCTGGGAAAACAGACGTCTTTTATCAAAACCCATTTTACAAAGCGATCTGAGCTTACGTTAAATGTAAATACCACGACGACGACCAGCACCGAAGACGTAGTGCTGCTATGCTAATACGTTCAATGCAAACTAAGATCGATTTGTGAAACGAGCCCCTATATTAAGTTATTGGTCTCATGCTGGCACACCCTCGTACGTATCAGTGAAATAACCCGAAGTCTACTGTCAAGTCCAAATCGAACAAAATTAAACCCCACAAAGTGGTATGGGTATCTTATTGTATTCTACCGTAGGCTCGGTTCACAAGACTCTATGAGACTGCACATTTGGTTACTTGTTACCACACGTTTTCCGAGCTTAGAATAAGAGCGGGTGGCCGCTGACCAGGCTGAGCGGTCTAGATGACCGGCAGTTACTGCTGGCCTGACTCAGAGGACCGACACGTCAGATTCCCGTACGTGTTTCAACCTGCATAATTTTATAATCTATAGTATCTGTTCAAACTAAAAAAAAGTGTTATCCCCAAATTGCAGAATAAGCTAGCCGTTATCTACTTCGGACTGTTCGTACACGATGTGACGGTTTATCAGCTTTATCAAATGTGAGGGATTGTTGTGATTTCTACTTGAAATATTTACGTATTCGTTCAACTATTATTGGTTCAAACGTCAAAATCATTGCAAAACACGAGTTTAAATCAGTCTCTTTCTTCTACACCATCCACACAGCGTAACCTCCATGCATATAATTTATTAACCCATGAACACTTTTTAACACCGCTGACCAAAGACACTCTTTGTCGATGGTAGTATATAACACCTGCATGAATTTTCTCTGCCTGGCTTCAACCCGGAAGTCAGGGACTATGTTTTTTTAATTTTTATTTTCTTGGATTAATCAGGATTTTGATTCGGTAAATCTTTAAGTATTTCATTTCCACGCTTGATTGTTATTTAAATTTTTGCGAATGTACGATGTAAACTTATTTTAATAAAAATCCGGAAAACAGGGGATAATCAACGAAAAGATGGCTTGGTGATATCTAAGAGCTGGAATCTCCTCATGAAATCTCGAGGTAGGTCCGCGAATAACGTTTAGAATGGCGGCACGACGTCCGTTACAGTTACAAATTCTTCACTTCCGCTTTTTTGTAAAACTGACAAGCCTAATCCTAAATTTGTTGACGGTTGCATGGTGTCTGATTTGTTTGTTTTAATTAAGTTTAATGCCATACTAAAGGTTATTTGACTCACATGAAAGCGTGTCAGCCTAATGGGTGAAGGTAACCGCCCTCAACACCACTGGCAACAAACAAAGACAAAACAGGACAATCATATACTGGTTACAAAGACATCATAAACAAATCGGCTTCATACCCCTCCAGCGCTGGGAGCACTAGGGAAACTATTATCGCTTAACCAGACTTCTCGCGAGAACTTCGATCACGGCTAGATAGTC
>JARFOD010081646.1:0-19478 GCA_031763545.1 Mopalia muscosa | reverse complement strand
ATGTTATTCATCTTTCTATCTGGAAGAAAACTACTCTATCACACTCCATGAAACAAGCCGAAATTACATTCTTATTGCTTGTTGGTTTAAGGCGTTTGTCCTAAAGATGCAAATAAACTCATATAATGATACATATATGTCTTGAAATAATAAAAAAAAAACTCTATTCGGGTTATGTTATGTTAATTTATAGTTCATTATTTAACCGGGAAGATGTGATATTTACTCATCCAAGTGAATTTATAAAAGCTAACTTTCTTCACGTTACATTATGTTTGTAACCAGTTATCGTTCAACCTCGTGTTATTCTAAAACACAATTACATGTCAAAACGAAGAAAATCATTACATTATACATCGTTATATATTTAAATAAAAATACTGTTTGATTAGATTTTATTGCATGAGCATGAAGGGTTTGTTTATACACCTAATTCATTTGTTTTTTACTCGGGTGGCTCGGTATAATCATAATAATTGAAGAGACGGTTCTTCCTCGATTTCAATATATAATTTAAATAATGGACTCATAGCATTATCCATACAAAAAAAAATAACCCAATTTAATTGAAATTCACCAATAAAATCCATAAGTCTATTGGTTTTATTTTCCCAGCACTTAATTATCGTCGCCAATCGATATAAAATTCCTGGATCTAAAAAAACGACATAAATGGGTTATGAAAAAATAAAATTCATAAATAACAATGAATATTATTTATTTTTATCTTTCCAGAGTGGACATATTTATAAAGACGTTAGTGTGTACTGGTTTTACAAACCACGTTTTCCACAATGATATACATATTCTCGAATATTTATAACATTTTCATAGGCATGTACATTAATAATAATAATAATAAGGATAAACTATCAAATTGTATCAAGTTTACTGCACATGAGTTTGTGTCAGAGTAGCGTTTTATTAAAAGGATTAAGGCGTGATATTTTTTTTTAACGATTTGTCTTATACGAAGGACTAACAGCTGACACAATCCACTCCAGTCTTCTTCACTCTGGTAGATATAAATAACATCAGATTAAAGTATAAAAAGGCTTATCAAATAAACGTGTCACTACAGGATACAATAGGACCAGTAAAGCACGCCAGTTGGCAGCTGAGTTTTAATAGGGAAATAGTTGAACTTGTCCACTGATGTCTTGTATACAGAGAAAAGCTCATTGTCGGGATATGATTGTTTAATTTGCTCATTCTCTCGATCTGTCGTGGATGTCACTTTAAGAGATAAATTACCATAGAAATAACCGTACTTTATCTTAGACATTCATTCCCAAATATGGGACATAATACGGGGACTGTGCTCGTGGACAGTTAGAGCTGACAGGTACTGTTGTGTCAGATAACTTGAATAATGAAGATGTTATAATGGCTGAGAAAACGAACCATACAACAGTGGACATGTAAGAGAAAACTTCAGAAATTGTTTTTTCTTCTGACGAGATAGAATCAGGCCAACAGAGAAAGTTGAAACAAATAAATCATTTTTCCCTATACAAGCTAAATTGACCTGTGTGTTTGGCGTAGACAGATCACAGTGACCAAAGGCAATCCGTAAACATGTAAAAGATTGCTTGATATAACTCACCAATAATATAATTGAACAGAACACCCCGTATCCACTCATAACCAAATGATTTAGTTGTCTTAAAACCTGAACAGATACAATTACAATGGAACTGTTGGAAATGGTATGTTCTCTTAAGATGATCGATCTAGAGTTACAAATATTAACAGCTGCTCGAAAGCGAAACTCATCGTATTAGTGTAAGACTTGCGTTGTGTGAAAATGAAAACTTGTATGCCTACGAGGAATACAAGCTCAATATATTTGCATCCAGTATAAGCTTTTGTCCAGTATGGTCTCTACACTGAACTGTATCCAGATTTGAATCCAGAAACCATACTGGAGGAAAGATGACTGAAGTTAAATATATTAATCCAGTGTCCAAATGAATGGTGTATGCAGTATGTACCCACCAAACCAATGGATCTTTAGATGCAATGAATATGTTTGACAAATTTTACAAAACGATCGATTTTCCTCAAATATGCAACACTGTTAGTCACCTTTATAATAATGCTATACAACCAGATATGCAGTGTGGTCATGAGAGAACACCAATACAAAAAACTCAAGAAATCCACAGAAAACTGACAATAGGTTAAAATAACAACATAGCCGAAGATTCCAATACCAATAGAAATCACACCGACTAGAGAAACCCAAATACTCATTCTTTAGACGTATGTAAATGATGACGTTCACACGTGTATTGTTCGGGTAATACGTTTTTAATCCGATTCAATAATGGCCCTCGAAAGTAGAGAACTTTCAAACCATGGCAATGTCATTCTGATAGGGTCATTCAATTTCCAATAAATATATTTTGCGATCATCTTGTCACTTGCTCATGTTTTTGCGATGTAATGGGCCACAAACAGGTGATTAACCATGGCGGTATAGCACTATACCCCCATGGGTTTACAAACTTGGAAACAAAACCAATATATGTGTACTGATTCCACTGTATTCGCGAAGGAATGTGTGAAATTTGTTACATGAAATGGATAAAACATATTCAATATAATCGTTTAAGGTCTTGCTGGGCACCTTGGTGGATTCTCAGAACACCCGTTGTTTTAGTCTTTTATGCAGAAGATTATAAATCTGTGCCATATATATGTATATATTTGTGGAAAGCCTTAATACCTGGGATGACATATTTGTGAATGTGGTGAAAATCCAATTATTATTTCTAAAAACATTGCAAATTGTGTAAATGTCAACAGAAAACAATAGACTGCATTTTCAAGATTTATTTCTAGACACTTTCAATAGCGATACAACTCAATAAGCTAGTTGACCTAGTATAAATAGTCCTTGAACTAGTAAACGATGCCTGGTTTGATAAAATCGATTACAGTAGGTTTCACCTCGGAAAGTCGTATAAAAAAGCAAAATAGAACTTTCAGAAAACATTAAAAAATCAAGAATGAACTTCTAAAATACGAGGCACCGTTTACTAGATCGCATTGTGTTCTTTTTGCTGGTAAAATTTGAAGTTTTATAACATAAATAGTTTTCTACATATATGCCATAGAAAACGTAGGGTCTGTTTAAAACTTTAGTGTCAAAAATAGGTAATTAAAGTTTTGCCACCTGGGTAAGTAAGATCAAGGGGAAACAAAATTATGGACTCAAATTTTAACTGTTTGTAATAAGAATTATTTTATCGCCAACATATAGTTTAAATACCTAAGTTTGTATCGAGGTTATAAAAAAAGATCGGTTCATTTTCAGTCCAAGGGGTCTAGCAAGACCGTAATACGAATACAGAAAGACACAGAAAGTATTGGGGACAAAATGATTACACTAACTCATTTATTGATTATGCATTGTATATTGGCCTCATGTGAGCTTGCTTGATTAAGAATTTTAAACGGGACAGAAAGAAAATCAGAAAATAATCTGTTTGGGTTTTAAGCACTAAAATAATCTCATTCTAAACTTTGACCTCAATAAACTCTATCATAATTTCTCTGTATCAAATCTCCTAGTAAAACATTTCTCTTTTGTCCGCTTAAATAAGCGGCACTATAATGTTTAGGATGCGCGCTATCGGATTGTGAAAGCGTAGACGAGTTTACGAATAAACTAGAAAAAAGATTGTCACAAATTGTTTCCCAACTGGGTTCTAGACTGCCTTCTGGTTCAGTGCAATGGGACAATTCTTCCTGTTTGCAGTTATCTCTCTTGTCTGAATTATCAGCTGATTCCGGACCGTCGCCACCGGGCACTTTCGTGTTGTGGGAGGAATGATTGTGATTAAACGACACCTGAACACAGCTCACGCGATCAGGATAATTATCAACAGTGTCAATTGTTTTATGTAACTCTGCTGGATAAGGGAGAGGGCTTTCGTCTACCATGTTCAACTCTGTTTGTTCTAGTCTCATATGTTCTTTTCTATATCCCAGACAGTTTTGAGGCGTCTCGTAGGATTGATCAAGCGGTGACAGATTTACCGACAGGCTTGAAGCATTATCTTCTTCCATATTTTCACTAACAAAGGAATGATCTTCTGTAGCTATAAGGAAGAAAGATGGAACACTGTCACTTCGGACTCCTATCCAGTTAGCAGGAATTACATCGGGTATTTCCTCGTACATGTGGTTTGAATTGTCTTCTACTGATTTCTCGGCAACACTGTTTGATTTCCCTTTCTTCTCTTTTCGTTTCTGACATCGTTTGGCCACAAAGCTCTTTATCCAAAGTAACATTTTCTGGGGAAAAATAAAATAATTAAATAGCTTAAATGTCCAATTATTATTATCGTCAGGTCATAAATATATTTTGCACCACATGAAAACGATTTTACTAAGAAATATACTATACAAGTATAAAAAAAATATATTAAACACTGATATACACCAGTTTGCATTCCTTTTCGGTTTCATTATAGTTATTATAGTTTATAACCTTTATTTTCATATAAATAATATGTTGTTGGTACTATATAAAAGCGTTGTCAGTCAAATAACATCCTTAATAATAATAAAAGTGGTTGTTCGTACGAATATAACTAATGAATGCCTCATTTACATTTCGAGGTTTTATTGTGGTCCAAAAAATCCGCATATGTACGAAACCCCTTTTTAAAGGATATGATTTTTACATTGCCGATCAATTGTTTCTGTTTCCAACGGCCACGGTACTCCTAACCATAGTCAATACGAAGTAGCTCTGCTATTATATGGATGATATTGAATGATATTGACGATATGTCGTCATAAACAAATGATTTTTTTTTTACCGATTTGTCAATGCCCTTTCTTCCTTAGGTCATAATTACATTTCTTTGAACAGATTTTTGTGACGTTGTCCGTTCATTATTTGTTTCAATGTAGTCCTCGAACAAAGGATGTGGTCGGGTTATCAAGCTATACAACAACATTTACTCTACTATATGTATATTTTCTCAATAAAACAAACAGAAATTAGTTGACATACCTGAGTATTACGTTTATCCTTATGTAAGTATTGAGCTGTCGCTTGGTTGTCTCCAAGGTAAGTACCGATTGACGAATTTGTTTTTGTGAATTTACTGTTGATGCTAAACTGATGGTGTTTACAACCAGCAGAACTGTTGATGCTTTAGAGCTGTCTAAGTTCAAACGCTGTATTTATACCCCTTCATGTGGCGATCAGACAGGACTAAGTTAGATTAATTTAATGCGTTGGGTGTTTGTGTACTTCTAATCTCCACCCATGGGGTTTTTTACCTTTGGAATCATACCGAAGTCAGACACTGTACATTCTACGAAATACCTGTCATAACTATTCATCTTTTCGGCTCATGGGGCGTTTTAATCCAATGTCTGATTAACGGTCTGAGTGGACAATTTACATCCGGTGTGTGACATATATGGATTCGATAATGTGATAAGGTTTTATTGATTAGTAAATGTGGACTAGATAATGGGAAGTTGCCAAACATTTTCTATACACAATGCGAGTCAACGATTATCTTAGTGTTTGTATATCCTTGTCTTAAAATTATCAAAGCACATATCCTCTTGTAACAAAAACAGCCGTTTAGTGTTTTCAGGCATGAGGTTTTATTGGGCCATGCAACCACATGGAGTGAACGTTATAACATGCGATTGTCGTTTGGCTTTTATCTGAGTAGTTTGAGGACAGACAAATTAACATTATCCTCAGATCAGGGGTTCGTTTCGAAAAGCGATCTTAGCTTACGTTGAATGTAACTGTCGTTGCAACACTAATGTCTTCAACACTGGTCGTCATGGTATTTACGATGTACGTAAGCTAAGATTGCTTTGTGAAACAGGCCCCAGGACAGTACGTTCCAATATACATAGCACTTTAGGGCTCATGGATGTCTATGGATATTGGATACAGGAACATGTCAACTTTTCTATAAATTTGGGGGCTAACTGATAAGTTGGGCCGTCAAGTAGGTACATCCGAGGGACGAAGTGCTTCGTTCTGGGAGTTGAATCACTGTGACAATCACCATGTGTAAGCCATTACCTTCCTTATACAGCTGTACATACAATACAGTTGGTTTGATTACTTATGAGTTAGTTCAGTTGGTTTGAAAACCTTTCAGCTACCTTTATGCCTTACATGTAGTATTAAAACATATATTCCAGATCTAGACCGTTTCGATGCTCACTCTTTATATTGTTAATTGTTTGGTGTTTCTATTCTATAAAAAAGACATTATTCTTTGTTGAATCTACCCGACATTAAATAAGGTCTGCACAAAATAAGCTGATTGCTGGATGGTTGAGTGGTTGATGCCCGACATATAAAAAGTTTCCACGCATTTATTTTTGTGTATTCTACTTATAATCAGAATTTCACTTTAACTTATTTATATTGACCCTGAAAAATACTATAATATAAACAGCAGACAAAATTCATCGTCTTACCTAAAGTGCACTAAATTAGTCAAGGTCAAAAGTATATGGCACAACTTATACGTCTTCAAACGGCATAGTCATGATAAATATAAAAAACAATATATACAAACTAAAATATATATTTTCTTGACTTGAGATAAAACACAGAGAGTCTGATATTACTCCATTAACTCCCAAGCGGATAGTTTTTAATACGAAGTTAACCCGATTTCAACAGACGAGAAAAATGTCCAAAAGCTGTAGTCGCGACATTACCTTCAGGAGAATTGTGACCCGACACCACGAAATGTCACAAAATTGAAGAATTGAGTTACATATACCTGCGGAAAGCAGCTTGTTTAATATAAGATTTAAAAAGATACCAAACTTGTTCAATTATCTTAAAACATGGTGGAGTTATTACAGGTTTAGTACAGATACTTTGGCTGTTCGAAATAATTTTTGTTTTAGAAAATCACCTCGAAATTGTGGTTATGAAGTATACAAAATAATCTGGTAAGTGTCGCTAAAATAACACTGGGATAAACGATATTGTGCGAATTACTGCTGTGAATATGAGTCAATGCATCTGCTATTCGTTTTGTCTTTCAAAGGGACATTTGTAATACAGAAAAAAACCTAAGCTTTTTCATAGCTCGAATTGGATTTTGATCGGAGTTACTATATAAACGAGTGATAAACAAAGGTATTTATGCAATAACTTTTTTTTTCTCAGGATTTTCACGCCACTTAACCTTTGGAGCCCGGAGCTCGAAATCAATACGCGCGACAAGGGACTCATTTCGTGGTGTTGGGTCACAATAACTCCAACGATTTTTGCTCCAACAAAATTTGCTCTTGTGACAATTACTCCCGTGCCAATTTATCCGATGATAACTGCTCGTTCGACATTTAGGCCTACTCAGACGATAATTGTTCCAGGTTGTAATACAGAGCTAAGTAACTCTCCATATATATACAGTCCACGTACAATGGAATTTTCATTATGGGAGTAAATGTCACTGGTTTAGATCTCACCGGATCAATTGTCGGATTTCCGTGTTGTTATTAAGTATTGTGTTGTCTACTTTACGTTAACGAACATCAATATTGCGTTAAACCGTCCCATGTAGAATTTAGTAAAACATTAAATTTTTTGGTTTTATTATTTGTAATTTGCCATTGTTGTGAAAGACAGGTTGAGTGTGCTTTATGTCAATTTTGTTAACTGAGGAAGTAACGACTGATCACTCCCGTCCTGACTTATGTGAAATGTATGCTGAACAGGACGTTAAACACTAAACAAACGAACAAATACTATTCAGGAACGTAGTTATATATATTATCTATTTTCAACAAATATACTGTGTTAATGTGAATATGTTTCGAGTGTGGCTAAATTTTGCGTTTTACAGTTTTTATATGTTAACTTCGTGGGTTAAGTTATCCAAATAACACACGTCATAGTTCATATTTAGTGTAATGCGTGAGTTAGAATTGTCAATACCTTCCGAATTAACAGATTAAACAGCAAGTTGTGAATCCTAATTCTTGTAACTGTGACATGTTGTAAGAGCAGTATTCACCCTGGTGGGAAATTAGATTAAGGGTTGGAATACTTGACAAATAAGACATTCAGGATATAAGCGAATTAGTATAAAACGTCTGTTAATCATCGTTATTGATGGTATCCACAAATGTCACATGTGCAGAATACAACTCACTGTCAAGGTGTTGTAATTTGGTTGATGGATTCTCTGTTCCTTTGAAAAATTTTGATGAGGAACTGACATAAGTTCATATTCGAATTTTTCTGCACGAAATAAAAGCTTGCTTTCATTTTGAAAAATTCTGGTTTGTAGTAGACTTATAAAGTCTACTAAAGCAAAATACAGTCTTACTTTTAATTTCCCACCAATAACGTAATATGCTGCAGTTAGAAAAGATGTGGGTTTTTGCCGAGTGAGAGTGTTTGGACTGTGTAGTATTTTATTTTATTGTTTATAATTTCTTTTCCTATATGAAAATATAAACACAAGAAAGTATATGTTTCATTATATATTTCTAAAAGCAATCACGTGTAGATAAATTAAAATCAATGAATCATCTTATGTTCTATAGATCTATAACTCTCAGAGACAAGTTTCGTAATAAGCCTTAATCTCGAGTTGTTTTATGGGTAACCTACAGATATCTCGAGAGAAAGTAATGACCATTTATATGGTGTATAAAATATTGTTAAAAATGTAGCTAACAAGATATTCGGCATGGGTTATGAATAACTCAGCCTACAAATTAGTACTTCGGAGATTAACCAATGAATATGTCTGTTAAAGAGATTGAATTAGTTTCGCCTTAACCAGTAAGTCCTTGAGATATGTTCAACTATTGGGGATATAAGGTTGGATCTAATGGATTGTTTGGTTTCACCGACATATTGTTTCGGATACTTCTTACAAGTCATAAGGTATGCCACATTTTATGAATTACAATTCACACTGTCTTCCAAATAATAAACATTTCTGTTACATGCCGATTGGGGTATTTAATGTCTACCCATATGTCTATGATATGGGTAGAAATCATAGACAAACTTAAATCATTAATATGTATAATCAATCGCCCACCCAGTACTGAGGTCTACATGTGGGGTGAGTTACACGACAATATTTCTGTGGCTATTGACAACTTCAAAAACCACAACATTATTATTTCTGGCCATCTAAATGACGACCTTCTAAACTCTAAAAACCGTCATCTTACTAATATTTTTTTCGCTTTTGAACGGGTACAGGTAATTAATGAACCTACTGGCCCAGCATCTCAAACATGGTTAGATCCCATTGCATACAACAATCGCACAAATATTTCGGATTACGGTACCCTATCAAACTACTGCAGTGACCATTGTCTTGTTCGTGTCAACCTGAAATCTACCCAGACTTCTGTGAAACTGTTTCATATTCAAATTCATTCTTCCCTGAGACTTTGCGAAACTGGAATGCTTTACCCAATAAGGTTTAACTTATCCCAGAATTTATCTTAATTAAAAAAAAAAAAAAAAAAAAAAAAAAAAAAAACCCAGATATTGCAAACATTAACAGTGAGTAAACCCCCCATTTGGTATTTCCATGGTGAGAGGGTTTCAAATATTATCCTCCGTTGTTTAAGAAATTTCTATAACAACCTGAATGATGACCTTTTCAGTAACTACCTAGCTAATTTCCGATGATAAACCAGTAAATATAAGCCTATAATTTCTTAAATAAACTGTAAAAATACAGTAACGCTAGACAAATTCTGTTAAATGATATTCGGCAGTGTGAATACACTGGTGATATCTCCACGACTGTTCTGCTATATGGATCATCTGAAGTCTCAGAATTCAGAATTCAGAATTCAAATATTGTGAAAGCCATCTGTAAATTTATAATTTCTATCAAAGGTTTTATTTGATTTGCTCTTGCAAGTTTCATGAATCTGGGCAGACGAGGTGCTCGACCACCATCGTCCCGTCATGTTACTTACATTATTGTACATACATTATGTTATTTTAAAGGTAGAGAGTGAAAATGGTATATACATGTATTACCATTCATAGTTATACCCCTAATTAGGTAAACGCTATAAGCCAAGGGCTTAATGTATAAACTATTCAGCAATAAACATTTTATTAAAAAAACTGTGCTAGAATTTGTGTGAAACCTTATTACTTGTGATTTAATAATTCCGTTGGAGGTATGGGGGAGGATGAAAGGATTAGACAAGGATGTCTTGCCAGCCAGTCTGGTGGGTGGGGTAGGCTGAAGGGTATTCCCAAATGAGTTTTAAATCCGATTTAAAGTGACTGAATTACAAAGATAATACTATAAACTATCTGTAAAATAAATCCTGTATTTTTCTGACGCTTAGAAGTTGTTTTATTCACTTACAAACTTGCGAGTTTTCATACCGAACAATCTGTGCCGGATAATGACGACTCCGTGGCGGATAATGACGTTCATACCGGAGATACACGAAGAATTGTTGGATAATGACAAATAACAAAATGGCTGTCAGGTTTCTATAGATACCAGTCATTTGGCGAATTCACCTGGTGACATCACATCTTAAAATGCAAAACCCTACTGTATGTAAACAAGTATCCTTGTATGCCGTAACATCTAAAAGAAAATCTACGCTATCAAAGCTAACAGTGGGCTGGAGTTTAATGTTAGTATCGTGTTGATTAAGAGTGGCAATAAAGACATCAAGGTCATCTCTGGAATACTGCCAGAGTATAAATATGTCATCCAAATATATGAGAAACAACAGCGGCTGGATTATTAGTTTGTGTTAAGGTATGTCAGCGGAGGGTTGGGATGGAACTCTCTGATCCTCGTGGAGATAATGGGCTATCGGTTTATGACCCTAGTCTTCGTATTGCGTCCTTCTGATGTCTTGTATTTGTCTTGTGTTTGTTAAGTGCCAGTGGCGCTGTGGATAGTTTCTTCGCCAATCGAGTTGGCACGCCGTTGTGTTAGTGAAATAACCATAAGCATGGCGTTAAACCGCACTCAAACGTACCGATTTATGGATACCATTATAAATTGCTATAGTGTCTAGTGTCTTTTAATTTCAACTGAGTAACTGCCCTGATTGTCACCGGCCACCTGTGGGGAACAATGTTAATTGTCTTGCACTCAAACCCAGATTAACAAAGATAATCTATTCCATTCTTACCCACAGTGCAACAGACCTAGGCCTTTGCATTGACCCTTTTGACTCCCGGGGTCTTCATAATGCTGTATAGATCTCACCAAAGGACCATAATTATAGTATATATGTTACAATAAGAGACGAAAGCAAAGCATGTGTGTCAACAGAGGCGTGTAGCTCGCGAGTCCATGTAAAAATTATTCCTCACACTATATGAAGCCACGTAGAAAAAAATCTGTGCACCTAAAGCACTTGTATTGTTGTGCTTTCTTTAATCAAAATAAAAATAAATTTGATTTATTTGAGCAAGCCTGGCGTGCTATATAACTAAACATCACCAAATACTTTGGTCCATAAAATAGAATTGAAAAAATATAACCAAACAAGCACGTTGAACGATATATCAAACATGCTGGACAATCTAATGGACGCTTTGGACAAAAAATGTTTATCGTTATATATCGATTAAAATGTTTTTTTTTTTATCGGTGAACGCCTATGTTGGTTGCATCGTTCAAAGCATTTTGTTTTATCGTCCAAAAACGTCTCTTAAATTGTCTGACACGTTTGTTTTATAGTCCTACATGTTTTGTTATATCGTACAATGTGTTTGTGCGGTCGTATACCTTTCGTTGAACATGCTTTATCGTTAAACTTGATTCTTATATCAACGATTTTAGGAACATGTTCAACGATATTAGGAACATGTTCAACGATATTAGAAACATGTTCAGCGATATAAGAAACATGTTGAGCGATATAAGAAACATGTTCAGCGGTATAAGAAACATGTTCAACGGTATAAGAAACATGTTTAGCGATATAAGAAACATGTTCAACGATGTAAGAAACATGTTCAACGGTATAAGAAACATGTTTAGCGATATAAGAAACATGTTCAACGGTATAAGAAACATGTTCAGCAATATAAGAAACATGTTCAACGATGTAAGAAACATGTTCAACGATATAAGAAACATGTTCAGCGATATAAGAAACATGTTCAACGATATAAGAAACATGTTCAGCGATATAAGAAACATGTTCAGCGATATAAGGAACATGTTCAACGATATAAGAAACGTGTTCAACCATATAAGAAACATGTTCAACAGTATAAGAAACATGTTCAACGGTATAAGAAACATGTTCAACCATATAAGAAACATGTTCAACGGTATAAGAAACATGTTCAACGATATAAGAAACATGTTCAACGATAGGAAACATGTTCGACGATACAAGAAACGTGTTCGATATAAGAAACATGTTGTAGTATGTTACCAAACTTTTTAAACAGCGACTGTAAAAGTTATTGGATGATTTTGGAGAAATCGTCCTTTATTCCATATTTAAATTGAAAAAGCACACATAAAATACTAAGAGCAAAATTTTAGGATAAAAAAGATTTATTGGGTGACCATTATTAAAGACATGAACACTATTTCATTTAAACAGTGTTCATGTCCAAGCACTTTCAAAAATGGAGCACGGATAAAAAATATCTGTGCTAAGCACAGGCCTTAATAAACTTATAATTTCTCTGTGTTAAATCCCCCAGTAAATTATTTTTTCTGGAACCATTGGAGTAACGTCACTATAATCATTATGGAATCTTTTATCAGATTGTCCTCAATGTGCCGATTTTACGACTACAGAAGAAACCAGATCGCTATAAAATTTTACCCATTTTGGGTTCTAGTACACTGTAATATGGTAATTCCTCATTTTCACAGTTTCTCCCCTGTCTGATAATTCTGATTCTGCTTCAGCATGCACTTTCTTTATTGAGGTTGAATGATTGTGATGACACGACGCTCGAACACAGCTCACTCGATCACGTTCACATTCCACGGTGTCAATTGTATTGTATAATTGTGATAGATCTAAGTTATGGTTCTAGTTATAGTTGTATACTACCAGGTCTAGAGCATTGTCCTCTATTCTCATATCTTCTGTTCCACATCCCTGATAGTTCTGTGGAGTCTCATTGGATTGATCACAGGACAAAACATTTAAGTGAAAACCTAGGGAATTTTCATCTTCTACATTTTGACTAATAATTATATCTTCTGTAGATAAAAAAAGAAAGCGGGAACATTCTCACTTCTCATCCCTCTCCAATTGACTGGAATAACCGTAGGAATTTCCTCGTATGTGTGATTAACATTGTCTTTTTCCGATGTTTCTGAAACACTGACTCATACTGACATCGTTGGGCAGCACACCTTTTTATCCATTGAAGCATTCTTCAAAATAAAATAAAAAGTTATTAAGTTTCTGTCATTTATTTTATTATCCCATAATACATAATATACTGTTATTTCAAATATCTTAATCAACTGGTCTGTAGATTACAGGAGGCGTAAAATAGTATACTAACTGTTTTTATTATCCTCCACATTTTTCATCTAAACCCGTTCAGCAGATAAATTCCAGACAATTTGGTTTGGTCAGTTTACGACTCGGTTATTTGCATAATTAAGTTGTTCGATGGATTTTTAAAATGTGTGACTAAATAAGTCCAAATGAATGCATTCTTACCTGCTTGATTTGTACCCTTCAGAAAGATAACCTGGGCTTATTCCTGATTGTGCTGTTTTCTACAAATTGGCTACAGACGGACTAAACCATCAATCAACAAACCCTTTCTGAATTCCCTAGCTGTGGAAAGGACTTGGCTGCGGATGGTCTTAACTTTAACGTGATCTGTTGGTGTTGAGCTGTGACCACTTAAGATCTGACTGTGTTTAAATAGTAAGTTAGTTGTTAAATTTGGATGGTGCATTATCACTCTGATAATACGAGGCTGCATGCACCATCCAAATTTAAATCATTTATATTCTGGTCACGTGACAATCAGACAGGGTAATGGGATTCTATATAACATTTTAAACCCTTGGGCTGTTTGACCCCACCCGGCTATCCCAAGCCATGGGCTTGTTTCCTCTATACAATTATGCAACAGCCAGACCCCTCTGGTCTTCTATACACCTGCCATTGCTAATCAGCTTATGCTCCCTACACGACGTTAAGCCGTAATCCAATATTTGCTTTAGAATCATCACATCCAATTTCTGACGTATATGGTGTGGAATGACATATGTATATCGAATTAAAACAAACTAAAGTCACTTGTCGGCACAAATTAGTTTCAATGGTTGTTTATGATTACCCAAGCTTGCGCAATTAGTTTGATTTTTTCAGTATTTAATCAGTTTACTATGTGTTAACATGGACTGTGAAGATTAGTAAAAGCACACGTTTGTTTACATGATGCATTCAACTGTTAATGAGTTCGTTATAGGTGTTTATCAATGTTTCTTTGAGGGTTTTGTTTGAGGTCAGCTGAGCTAACATTCCCACCAGGGGGTGAAGTACTTCACTCTACAGGAGTTTAATCACTATTATTATCTCTGTGTGAAGCCATTAAATCTGTTAACCAAAGTGATCGGTTCCTGATTAGCCTTTGTTAATATTCTACACCATAGCCCAGATGTTTTGGCAAATTTCCCGGCATTTGAGCTTTGAGAGACAGACAGAAGACAATGTGGATGAAATATGCGTACATTGTACGTTTCCATTAAATCATGGTTGTTACTGTAGTACAACCTAACAAATGTTTCCATCTGATGAAAACATCTGTCTTCGTTCATCTCTAGTTGTATTAGAATATTCAACAACTTACACTGGTAACTTAATGTTTTGACACCAATGTATAAGGCACATTCAAAAATATGTTATTGAGGCTAACCACTTAAGTATTGCTCCGCTTTTGAAGTGGAATTGTCTTAAGAACATGTTGTGGGAACATTAGTGGATAACAAAACGTGAGTGCTGCATACGTAATGATTTCATTGGATGAAGACAATTGTGTATGTTAAGTCATTTTAAAATCAGTGAACAACACACAGTACTGCTAAATAGAGACTGAAGATGACAGTTGATGAAAACACTTGTATCTGGCCTTGTTTGTCAGGAAATAAGTTATAAGTTTAGCTTTTCAGAAAGCCAGTTTGCACACCAGGTCAGTTGACCGTATATTTCCCGGTTGGAATAGGATCGCTTGAACGGTTTTAACGCCTATCTCATACCGTTGTTCCCCGGGGGTTGAAGTTCTTACCTGTCGGATAATAATCGGTGTAATTACCTGTTCACATGAAGCCATTGTGTGAAGATAATGTATCCTTGATAAACTCCATTCATTTATACACGTGACAAAAAGCTTTCTCTGACCATTTTGCCCAAATACAACACTTTAGAAAAGCGGATGAAAATCGTCGAATTATTACACAATGATGTTTTCCCATCCAGCTTCTTTTCTGAAGCGCCTGTGAATAACACCTGTAACCGATAATGTATGTCTGTTGTATTCGTACAGAGGTCAATACGGCTGTCCATCTGGTGTCTCTCAGATCGAAGGGTATCGTCCTTTAACGCCTCTCTAAATGATAGAGTTTCAATGATATGGTTTATATCATAATGTGTTTACAGATATTTATTGACCATTTAACCAAAATATTAGGCTAGTATACAGGACAAAGTAATTCATCCCTTTTCTGTTAACAGGTGTAATGCATATTTACGGTGCTAAACTGGTAACACACGCAGTGTACATGACATCCATTACAATACAAATTTAAGTTCTATTTACCTCTAGACCTTCAATAAAATGTTGTTACGTTATTTTATGAACATAAATAATTATTGCGTCAAATCACCTTCTTCTGGATCGTATACTACAAACCATCGCCATTAGTGTTCTTTCGTTTATCATTCTACTGCGACCGCATGTCTCATGGGCACATTTCCGCTGTTTTTGTGTGTATGTGCGCGTTTTTACTGATATCTGAAAATCTCAATTATATAAGTGGTTTGTGACACTAATTTCCTCTTCAACTCGCCCGAGGTACAAATTACCATCGTTAACGTTTTAGAGGTACTGTTTGTAAGTTGACTTTTCCATGTCTAAGAGACTAAGATAAAAAAAAACTCGACAACGATGCAAACCTACTGAATTTTGTTCATACATCAATAACAATGATAATCTTAATTTTATTATACATATAACAATAATTGTCACCTGTATTATAATGCTATACAGACACTTGCAAAACGGCAAAAAGTTAACCCAATAGAGATCAGTCAAGTTAGAGCTCTTAGTAGGAAAGTGTGCCAAGATAATAGGTTAACCTTTTATCATACTGCAGAATGTATACTTGGAAATATTCTCCTAGGGTTTTGATAGTTTTTCTTTACTGGCTTTTAGCTCTATATAAATGGTAACAAAGATAGGGTTGTACAATGAAGCTACGGCAATAAAGCTTAAAGCTAAAATAGAAAAAGGACGAGAAAATGTAAAGATGGAGTGAATTTATTGCGCGAACATTATAAAAGCAATGTTCCTGAAGAAGCACTAAACAAATGCAGCACTGGTTAAAAGTCTTGTTAAGCACGGCCCTCAATAAACTGATAATTTTTCTGTATTAAATCCCCCAATAAATAATTTCTTCTGGAACCATTGGAATAAACGGCACTATAAACCCTATGGCATCTCTTATCAGATTGTCTTCGAGGTGACGATTTTAAGACTACAGACGAAACGAGATCGTTACAAAACTTTTCCAAACTGGGTTCCAGTACACTGTAATATGGTAATTCCTCTTTTTCACAGTTCTCTCCCCTGTCTGGTAATTCTGATTCTGCTTCAGGATGCACTTTCTTTATTGAGGTTGAATGATTGTGATGACACGACGCTCGAACACAGCTCACTCGATCATGTTCACATTCCACGGTGTCAATTGTATAGTATAATTGTGATAGATCGAAGTTATGGTTGTCGTTATAATTGTCTACTACCAGGTCTAGATCAGTGTTCTCTGTTCTCATATCTTCTGTTCTATATTCCTGACAGTTTTGTGGAGTCTCATAGGATTGATCACATGGCAAAAACTGTGCGTGAAAACCCGAGGAATTTCCATCTTCTACATTTTGACTAACAAAGGAATGATCTTCTGTAGATAAAAGGAAGAAAGAGGGAACATTCTCACTGGCCATTCTTCTCCAGTTGGCCGGAATAACATCAGGAATTTCCTCGTACGTGTGATTTAAATTGTCTTCGTCCGATGTTTCTGGAACACTGTTTCCTAATCTCCTCTTCTGTTTAAGTTTCCGACAACGTTTGGCAGCGTACCTTTTTATCCATTGAAGCATTCTAGAAAATAAATATGCGTTTTTAGTGTCAATCATTTGTTAACAGAACATACTAAATACATCATAATATATCTTTTGTTGTTGAAAAGCTTACGACACTGGTGTTTAGAGTATGGAACGCATAACATGGTGTAAATCTGATTTCCACATTTTCATCTAACGTAGTTCGGCCATGGAGGTAAATTAATTTACCTCCATGGTTCGGCCGACAAGTGTCCATGTAATTTGATTTGATGACGTTACAACAGTTGATGTACAAAGTTAACTTATTTTATGGAATTTAAAAAGTGTGACTAAATAACTACACATGAATGTATTTTACCTGTCTGAATTGTCCTCTTCTGAATGTTAATCTGGGTTGTTTCTAAGACTGCTGATAAACTTGGCTGTGGATGGACTACACCACCAATGAGAACTATTGATGTGAAGCCGTGGTCATTGGCGATCGGACTGTGTTCAAATCATGTTCCTCCTGTCATTTATATACCGGCCTCGTTGCCAGCAGGCAGGGTAAAGTGATTTAACTTAACTGATGAAGCCCTCGGGCTGTTTGGTACCACCCCATTCTCTACCCACGGGCTTGTTTCCTCTACAATCATATTACAGACAAACCGTTCCTTTCTACATTACACCTGTCATAGTTAATCAGGTTTTGTCCCCCACCTAACGTCCAGTCTTAATCCAATATTATAAGTCCGTGTTTATCAGTACACATCCGGTCTGTGACACATAAGGAGTCGGAAATGGCATATTTGTATATCGAATTAAAACAATCTGAAGCCGCTTACAAAGTAATTGTAATAGTCGTTTATAATTACCCAAGTTTACGTAACTTGTTTGATTTATGGATTCGGCTAAAGTAAATAAAAAGGGGTTGTGCAGATAGCACGAACAAAATACGTTTGTTGATATTATATATTGAACTATTAGTGAGTTCGTTATAGACGTATTTCCGTGTTTCTCTGAAGGTTTTGTTTGGGGTCAGCTGAGCTAACATTCCCATCGGGGGTGTGAAGTGCTTCACTCTATAGGAGATTAATCGCCTTAATTACCTCTGTGTGACGCCATTAATTCTGAAAAGCAGAGCGATTTATTTCCTTACTAACTTTTGTTTATATTTTGCACCAAATGTTTTTTATACCTTGATATCCGTCTTGACAGTAACGAATATTACACAAATTCAGTGTTTTAAAAATTACTATATATGCAAATTGTTTTATAAAAATATTGTTTTTATCAATTTCTAAATACCTTAACTTCCTTTATTTTTGTTACATTCCGTTTTCGCCCCCCACACACACAAACACCCGTATATGTAAATCCAGACACACGCCACATATATAAACACACACACTCAAACACACATTCGCACCAATACGTACTTATAAATATATTAAGCTAAACGACTTATATAATTGTGCTGAGATAATAGAATGTATAAATAGCTAAATAATTTTTAAATTGCTACATTTGCAGCATGTAACCCAAGTACAAGTGTTTTCTGTAAAAAAAAAAAAATGGGTTTCAAGTTAACACGTATATATACTTGACAGTTTTCTTTTAAGCAGTTTTTGACAGTTTTGTTCATAGTATAACAACTGTTTAATATTTGTTGAAGACTTCGTTGTCTTTCATTTTTAATTTTGATATCTTTCAAGCTAATCACTTAAGATTTCCTCCGTCTTTGGAAGTTGAAATGTTGTTAGAACATTGCTGGACACATAAACGTAAGGGCGAAATAAAGTATGTTTACATCCAATAAAATACAATTTTGTATATTCAGTGATTGGTAAACACAATACAGAATCTTCAGGATCTTCAGAGATCTTCAGAAAGTTACGTTTTATTAAAAATCTTGAGACGCAATTTCAACCACTTTGATTATATTTCACTGTGGTGTAAATTGGAAATATATTGCTAAGATGACCGTTAATAAAAGCCCTTTTAACTGGCCTTGTCAGAAAATAAGTTATAAGTTTTAAGAAGCCAGTTTGCAGACCAGTTCAGCTGACTGAACATTTCCGGATTGCAATAGTATGGCTTGAACGAATTAAACGCCTATCCCATGCCGTTGTTCCCCGTGGTGGTGGTGGTGGTGGTGGGGGGGGGGGGGGGGA
>JARFOD010081635.1:0-19479 GCA_031763545.1 Mopalia muscosa | reverse complement strand
TTTAGTGACAAGGGGACACTATTTAGTCACAAGGAGATGTTATTTTAGTGACAAGGGGACACTATTTAGTCACAAGGGGATATTATTTTACTTACAAGGGGACACTATTTAGTCACAAGGAGATGTTATTTTAGTGACAAGGGGACACTACTTTTTGTACTTTAGTTACAAGGACAGATTATTTTAGTTAAAAAGGGATATTAGATGAGATTAATGTTGTATGTGTATTGTAAGAAGTTGTACACATATTTTATCAAGGAATTACTTCCTTATAAGAAAAAAGAAAATTAAGCCACGTTCGCCTGGTTTCTATAAATGTTTAAACATTCCAGGAAAAAGTAAACAAATTAACATTAAACAAAATTTGTTTGTCCCTATCTAGACTATAAAACAATAACAGGTTATCTATTTCACCACACAGCTAACTCACACATGACCCCCTCCTCTTCAAACGGCCATTCTAAACACACCTCTTTATCCATTTTCCTGACGGTATCAAACCACATACAAATTACCCCCAAAAATGTTCAGCTTGTTATACAAAAAGCGCATTTCATATCAATGAATCAGCTACCCAAGTCAAACAAAAAGTCACATAAACGTTTATAAGAAAGCACGTCGCTGCCACATCACCGAAACAAGAAGAATCAGCAAAAGTAATAACAGTCTTGGGACGGCGTTAACCAAACACATCAGGTTAATATTTTCATTTTAATAGGCGACTTTGTTTCACTTGGACTGCCGATTCATTGAATCTAGCTTGGGTGTTGAAATAACCTTATAGGCAGCATTGCCCTAGAAGAGCCGGATGTAGCATCTATTATTGTAAATTACCTTGTCCAGTCTAGTTTCTATTCCGATAATATCAAACGACCCTCCGATGTGATATTTGTCAATTATATACTTTTTATTTTTCAGGGTTTTATAAAGCTGCCCAGGCGATGGAAATTTTAGGCTTGCTGTCGTCTATAGCTGCTATTCCTTGTTTTTTTCTGTACATCAATTACGCCCGAAAAGATGATAAGAGAGCCAAGAAGAATTTAACATGGCTGCTGGGCTTCCTCTTTACGCTTGTCGCTTGTGAGTTTTACAATAAATTAATAATATAGTTTAATAGGTAAAATTCAAATTATTTATATACATAAGAAGCCCTACTTTGGAGGCTGATGGTGGGCTCCAAAGCGCCGAAGGAAGCCAACAAGGTAGGTATAAATATGATGTAATTATTAGCTTTGGAATTACAATCCGAGCAACTGAGGCTCACGGTATAAACGAACAGGACTTGTCCTCCAGGTAAAGGCTGAGAATCTAAAAATAATATAGCCATTTTGTTGCCGACCATGTAAACTTTGTAACCATGTATTCAAAATGATAAATTGTTTTCTACTTGCAGGCGTTTTTATCATTATCGGTGTGATCTCCCTTGGTGCCCGTTACCACGAGGTCGTCTTTAATGGACAGAACTCCAAAGGCCCATATGTCGTCTCAGGCTTCCATTTGTCCTGGTCGTTTGGTCTGACGACATGCGCAGGCGTGCTGTTTTTCTGTGCGGGAATTCTCCTAACTGCTGATAGGTTTTTTAATTAAATTCCCATCAACGTAATGTATGCAGGTCTTGCTCACGAAACTGATCAGCTAATTAGTTTTTAATCACCTTAATTGATAACTGTACGTGTCACGTGACTGGGGAGTAACGTCGCATTCTGCCATGCCATTAACTCATATTAACCACGCGACATATTAACAGGACACCTAGGAATTGAGTATATTGGTTTTAAGCTTGCGTAAATATAATATATCCAATTTTTCATCGTTGGGATGTTTTTTACTTTTACTTTTACTGTATGTTTTACAATGTATTATTGTAGTTCTGTACCAAATGTGGTCCAATATATATAATGTAATAATAAATGCACTATTATTATAACTATAGTGGTCAGCTTCATACATATATATTGTCTTTATTAACAGTATGTTAGGCCATAGGCCCGAACACATGCATATATTACTATATTAAATACAGTACATGGTTAACATGATTTTAATAAAAATAGCATAACATTTATCATTGTTGTTTATTTAGACAACTGTTCCCTATCAATACGGTTAATTTTGCAGTCATCAGCAGTAGAAATCTGTGTAAGGTACTTTTCTGCAGATATTTTGATGACAAATGCTGTTCTTGCAAGTCTTCATATGCCAAACAAACCATAATAAAATGGTACTTGTCTTAGATTAGATTTAAATCACAAACTGTACACTTTCTCATGGTGCGACGGATTTTGAGGAAGAACCACCATGTGACCTGAATTCGGAGTGTTCTTGGCGTTCTATAGGCTCGGTGTATAAATAACTGTCGGCAGGGGTATGGCTGTATGTGGGGATATGGCTGTATGTGGGGATATGGCTGTACGAAGGGATATGGATGTCTGAAGGGATATAGCCGTATGTAGGCATATAGGGATATAGGTATGTAGGAATTATACTGTATGTATGGATATGTTTGTATATGGGATTTGGGCTGTATGTAGAGATATAGCTGTATTTATGTATATAGCTGTATGTATGAATGCAGTTGTATGTAGGGACATAGTTGTATTTAGGGATATGGCTGTATGTGGAAACTTGGCTGTATATAGGGATATGGACATATGTAGAGATATAACTATGTTTTATGGATGCATAAAGGGATATGGCTGCATGAAAGGATATGGCTATTCGTATTCGGCTGTATGAAGGTATATGGCTATGTGTATATGGTTATATGAAGGGATATGGATATGTGTATATGGTTGTATGAAGGGACATGGATATGTGTATATGGCTGTATGAAGGTATATGGCTATTCGTATTCGGCTGTATGAAGGTATATGGATATGTGTATATGTGTGTATTAATGGATATGGTTTTGTGTGTATGACTGTATGAAGGGATATGGATATGTGTACATGGCTGTATGAAGGTATATGGCTAGGTGTATATGGCTGTATGAAGGGATATGGATGTGTGTATATGGACGAGGAAGGGATATGGATATGTGTATATGGCTGTATGAAGGTATATGGATATGTGTATATGGCTGTATGAAGGGATATGGATGTGTGTATATAGACAGAGGAAGGGATATGGATATGTGTATATGGCTGTATGAAGGTATATGGATATGTGTATATGGCTGCATGAAGGTATAGGACTAGGTGTGTATGCTGTATGAAGGGATATGGATATGTGTATATGGCTGTATGAAGGTGTATGGATATGTGTACTAGGCTGTATGAATGTATATGACTAGGTTTGTATGGCTGTATGAACAGATATGGATATGTGTATATGGCTGTATGAAGGGATATGGATGTCTGTATATGGACGAGGAAGGGATATGGATATGTGTATATGGCTGTATGAAGGGATATGGATATGTGTATATGGCTGCATGAAGGTATATGGCTATGTTTATATGGCTGTATTAATGGATATGGTTTTGTGTGTATGTATGTATGTATGAAGGTATATGGCCATGTGTACATGGCTGTATGAAGGTATATGACTAGGTGTGTATGGCTGTATGAAGGGATGTGGATATGTGTATATGGCTGTATGAAGGGATATGGATATGTGTATATGGCTGTATGAAGATATATGGCTTTGTGTGTATGACTGTATGAAGGGATATGGATATGTGTATGTGGCTGTATGAAGGCATACGGCTAGGTGTATATGCATGTAGCTGACTTATGTCTGACTGTATTGACCGGTGTGAGAGATAACCGTTGGGACCAACTGAGGTATAGTCTGACAATTCTTTTTCTGTATTGACCGTTGTGAGAGACAACCGGTGGAACCAAGTTAGGTAGTCTGACAAATATCTGTCTGTATTGAAACTGACTTATGTCTGATTGTATTGACCTGTGTGAGAGATAACTGGTGTCATCAAGTTAAGTATAGACTTACAAATGTCTGAGTGTATTGACCGGTGGAGAGATAAAGAGTGTGACCAGATTGACTGACAAATGTACTACTGTTTTAACGGATGTGAAAGATACCTGTTGGGACCAATTTAGGTAGTTTGACAAATGTTTGTCTTTATTGACCGGTGTGGGAGTTAAATATTGACTTGTGTGGGAGTTAACTTGGCGGACCAGGAAGACTTTGACAAATATCTGCATTGGCCCGTGTGAAATATAACCAGACGGATCAGGTTGCCTCTATTGTATGAAAAAAACCTTTGTCACATCATCCTTACTCTACAAGTGTACACAACACACTGGTTGAAAATGAATAACACAAAGAGTAAAAAGGTGTATAGCACATGTTGAATAGGACTTCACTGGGAATGATTTCTAAACACTATAAAATACAACAAAGTTTGAAAAAATAATAATAGTTATCATTCTTTATTGTTGTAAAATTAATAGACTTTTTAAATTTGTTGAAATCTGTTCAAATGTGTACATTGAAATGTAAGGAGAAAATATTTTACAAGTGCAAAATAAAATACCTGCAAGCCAGTAATAGTTTAAAACAAAGTAGCACCAAACATTAAAGGAGTAGAAAATACAAATGTCTTGGCTGGAAAACCAGATACAACGCATATTTAAGTTATGCATAATTTCAAACCATTTATAAGTTACAAATATTCTGTAAGTGCAAAATTGTAATACCGATCTAGTTAAAATAATATCTAAAGCGCTACCCTTCTTTTGTTCGTCGCTATTTACATCTAACGCAAACCACTTACTTTACGGTGTTCAATTAGGTCAATCTTACTGGGGTTCATGAAAAGTCGCCACATCAGTTGTCTAATAGAAACCCAGATAACACGGGGCTATGTTAAAAACGAATTTAGTCACAAGTCCGACTTTCTTCCCTGTTGATGTTGTAAGTAACCTGTAGTGAAAAGGGGAAAATGTCAACTCCAATCAAAATTTTTTGAATGATGTTTTTTTTTAATTGTTCGCGTATCCGTTCGTCACGTTAAAAATACGCAATTGGTAAACTCCGGCTCGTCGGCAGAAATCTTTGGCTTTTACAAACCCGATTTGAGAAGCGGATATTTGATTGGTCAGTTTAAAAAGCCAATTGGGCACTGTAAGTAAGACGTTTGCGTAATCTCTCAATAGCGACAAACAGAACGCGGGGAGCGTTTTTGATCTAATGCTTATTGTGGTTATTCACGTTGGCAACTAATGACATTCAAGTGTTGAATGCGTGTGAGTTTAATAGATCAAATGATCTCTCCAGACTCCCACAGTAAATGTGTCCAGCTTGAATGTAGCTGTATAAATCTGTACATTTCGTGGAAGAAATATTTTAAAACTCATCCGGCAAATTGTGCCAGAAGAAACAAAAATGTGGGTTTTTTTCTTAACGAATGGCTTCTTGGTTAAAAAACTATATCGGCGATAAGATCATTCTGGATTATACAATGAAAAGAAAAAGCAATGAATTTTAAACACAGGATTTGTTTTACCTTAGGTATACTATAACACAGGTTATTAAAAACACATGCAATATCAGTCGGGGACCTTTGAACTTTGAACATGAACCATTTTTCCTTGTCAAGGATCAAACTACTTAAACTTTACTAAACATGCTCATTACAATCCAGGTAAACAATTTTGAGCTTTATTACATAAAGTCGCCGAATAACAGTTGTTTACTTCCGCTTGCCACGAAAACTGTATACGGATGACGCCATCGGGGATTTCCGCGATACGAAAGTCGCCGACACGCGACCAAGAAGCAGAGTCAGTAGATGTCAACATATCCAGGAACATACATCCTGTTGTTGCATCGTGGTCATATGAATAATCGGAAGTATAGGTCTGCGACTATGAATGTACATTTCTATACTGTATGATTTTAGTTAAAAAAAATACCATGTGACTTTGAGCAAATGTTACGTATCCCCGTAAGTTTTAGCATACGTGACGCCTGGCTGTTACTCAGCTCTCCTGGGTCTCCTTAGGTGAGTGGCAAACTATTCCGTTTTTCTTTTTCCAGTTATTTAACTCGTTCGCCGCCGTTAATTTCTTCGTAGTCCAGGCTCTGGAAATTAATGTGAATGCGATCACGTAAATATGGTTGAGAACACACGTGATCAACATGATATGGCTGCCGGGTTATTGACAACAGACACATGATCAACTTGATGTGAATGCCGGATGATTGGCAACAGACACGGAAATCACTCCTCCTGTCATTATTGTAACCTCGCATCACCCCATGTCAAATTTCGTCACATCTCGTCAACTCTCGCGAGAATCCAACGCGCGCAAACCATCACAGAAGACACACTCACCACCCCATGACAGCATACATGCTGTGACGGTTTGTCCCTCATGGTGGTGATGTGTAGCTAAGGGAGATCATTCCTCCTGTCGTACAACTTCACAGCACACCATGCCAAATTTCGTCACATCTCGCCAACTCTCGAGAGCAAAGCAACACAGAAGACACACAAAATTATATTGATTGATCTGGTCACATGAGCATACAGGCCTGTAAAATGGTAGAGCAATGTTTAGACGAGAGGACTGTATGCTCATGTGGCCAGATCAACCAATAGAATTGGTGCGCAAAGCATCACGGGAAGTCACCAACACCACCCCATGACAGCAGTAGTGTCAATCGTTCCTCAGTCAGTCGTGCGCTGTTACCCATCCGTTTACCACTACACGAGAAGTAACAATCCTTCGTCAGGATATATTAGCAAATGCTAGCTCAAATGCTCGGACGTTAGCTGGACGTACATGGCAGCACAGCGCCATCTATAATTTTCATTTTTTCTGTCACGTCTTAAAATATCAAGACGTGCGGCTTATTAGTGTTTGATAGTAAATAAAATACGTTATTGAAAAAATAATCTCTTTTTTTTCATAATTATAATGTTTGCCTCATTTAGAGTCGAGAAAAAAAACAATAAGGCAAGAAATAAAATATTTACTAAATGTATGGATTTGTCCCGATCTATACTAAATGTATGGGTTTGTCCCGATCTATACTAAATGTATGGGTTTGTCCCGATCTATACTAAATGTATGGGTTTGTCCCGATCTATACGTTATACTATGCTATACACAAGGTTCTGAAACAAGCTATCATCTTCATAAGACTCGAGTATTTTCAATATCGCGGAGAGCTTAAAAGAGGTCAGCGAAAGACCTGCGCTTCAAAAATGTTCAAAACCAAGTCTTACATTTGATGACTGTTTCGGTACCTTGTGTATAGTATAATATAACGTATAGATCGGGACAAATCCATACATTTAGAAAATGTTTTATTTCTCGTCTTATTGTTTATTTCTTAACTCTAAATCAATTATAATTCAGATAAAAAAAAACTGTTATTTTTTCAATAACGTATTTTATTTACTATCAAACACATACAAATCAGGCGACGGTGGTCCGATCTTTCTTCCCTGTCATAGAATATGGATATAAAGCCGCCCCGTCCTACCTCCATGCCATAGTGTATAGATATAAAGCCGTCCCATCCTTCTTCCATGCCATAGGGTATAGATATAAAGCCGACCCTTCCTACCTCCATGCCATAGGGTATAGATATAAAGCCGTCCCATCTTTCTTCCATGCGATAGGGTATAGATATAAAGCCGCCCCGTCCTACCTCCATACCATAGGGTATAGATATAAAGCCGTCCCATCTTTCTTCCATTCCACAGGGTATAGATATAAAGCCGCCACATCCTACCTACGTGCAATATGGTATAGATATAAAGCCGTCCCGTCCTACCCCATGCCATAGGGTATAGATATAAAGCCACCAAATCCTACCTCCATTCCATATGGTATAGATATAAAGCCATCCCGTCCTACCCCCATGCCATAGGGTATAGATATAAAGCCGTCACATCCTTCTTCCATGCCATATGGTTTAGATATAAGGCCGCTCCTCCTACCTCCATGCCATAGGGTATAGATATAAAGCCGCCCCGTCCTACTTCTATGCCATAGGGTATAGATATAAAGCCGTCACATCATTCTTCCATGCCATAGGGTATAGATATAAAGCCGTCCCGTCCTTCTTTCATGCCATAGGGTATAGATATAAAGCTGCCCGCCTTACCTCCATACCATAGGGTATAGATATAAGGCCGCCACGTCCTACCTCCATTCCATAAGGTATAGATATAAAGCCATCCCATCTTTCTTCCATGCTATAGGGTATAGATATAAAGCCGCCCCGTCCAACCACCATGCCATAATTTATAGATTTAAAGCCGTCCCATCCTTCTTCCATGCCATAGGGTATAGATATAAAGCCGTCCCGTCCTACCTCCATACCATAGGCTATAGATTTAAAGCCATCCCATTTTTCTTCCTTTCCATCAGGTATAGATATAGCCGTCCCACCTTCTTCCATGCCATAGTGTTAAGATATAAAACCGCCCCGTGCTACCGTCATGCTATAGGGTGTAGATATAAGGCCGTCCCATCCTTCTTCCTTGCCATAGTGTATAGGTATAAAGCCGTCCCATCCTTATTCCATGCCATGGTGTATTTATATAAAATCGTCCCATCCTTCTTCCATGCCATATCGTATAGATATAAAGCCATCTCATCCTTCTTCCATGCCATAGTGTATAGATATAAAGCCGTCCCATCCTTATTCCATGCTATGGTGTATTTATATAAAATCGTCCAATCCTTCTTCCATGCCATATCGTATAGATATAAAGCCATCCCATCCTTCTTCCATGCCATGGTGTATAGATATAAAGTCGTCCCATCCTTCTTCCTTGCCATAAGGTATAGATATAAAGCCGTCCCGTCCTTCTTCCATGCCATATCGTATAGATATAAAGCCATCCCATCTTTCTTCCATGCCATGGTGTATAGATATAAAATCGTCCGACCCTTTTTCCATGCCATAGGGTATAGATATAAAGCCACCCCTCCTACCACCATGCAATAGGGCATAGATATAAAGCCGTCTCATCCTTCTTCCATGCGATAGGGTAAAGATATAAAGCCGCCCGTTCTACCTTCATACCATAAGGTATAGATATAAAACCGTCCCGTCCTTCTTCCATGCCAGAGGGTATAGATATAAAGCTGTCCCATCCTTCTTCCATGCCATATTGTATAGATATACAGCCCGTCCCCCTTCCATGCCATAGGATATAGATATAAAGCCTTCCCAATCTTCTTCCATGCCATAAGTTATAGATATAAAGCGCCCCGTCCTATCGTCATGCCATAAGGTGTAGATATAAAGCCGTCCCATCCTTCTTCCATGCCATGGTGTATTTATTTAATATCGTCCCATCCTTCTTCCATGCCATAGGGTATAGATATAAAACAATCTAATCCTTCTTCCATGCCATGGTGTATGGATATAAAGTCGTCCAATCCTTCTTCCTTGCCATATGGTATAGATATAAAGCCGTCCCGTCCCTCTTCCATGCCATAGTGTATAGATATAAAACCGTCCGATCGTTCTTCCATGCCATAGGGTATAGATATAAAGCCGCCCCGTCCTACCACCATGCAATAGGGTATAGATATAAAGCCGTCCCATCCTTCTTCCATGCGATAGGGTATAGATATAAAGCCGCCTCCTCCAAACTCCATGCCATAGGGTATAGATATAAAACCGCCCCATCCTTCTTCCATGCCATAGGGTATAGATATAAAGCCGCCGCGTCCTACCACCATGCAATAGGGTATAGATATAATGCCGTCCCATCCTTCTTCCATGCAATAGGGTATAGATATAAAGCCGCCCCCTCCAACCTCCATGCCATGGGGTATAGATATAAAGCCGCCCCATCCTCCTTCCATGCCATAAAGCCGTCCCATCCTTCTTCCATGCCATAGGGTATAGATATAAAGCCGCCCCGTCCTTCCATTCCATAGTGTATAGATATAAAGCCGTTCTATCCTTCTTCCATGCCATAGTGTATAGATATAAAACCGCCACGTCCTACCATATAGGGTATAGATATAAAGCCGTCCCATCCTTCTTCCATGCCATAGGGTATAGATATAAAGCCGTCCCGTCCTTCCATTCCATAGTGTATAGATATAAAGCCGTTCTATCCTTCTTCCATGCCATAGGGTATAGATATAAAGCCGTCCCGTCCTACTTCCATGCCATAGGGTATAGATATAAAGCCATCCCATCCTTATTCCATGCCATAGGGTATAGATATAAAGCCGCCCCGTCCTACCTCCATGCCATACGGTATAGATGTAAAGCCGTCCTATCCTTCTTCCATGCCATAGGGTATACATATATAAAGCCGTCCCATCCTTCTTCAATGCCATAGGATATAGATATAAAGCCGCCCCGTCCTTTACCTCCATGCCATAGGAGTAGATATAAAGCCGTCCTATCCTTCTTCAATGCCATAGGGTATAGATATAAAGCCGGCCCGTCCCACCACAAGGTGTAGATATAAATCAGTCCCATCCTTCTGCCATGCCATAGGGTATAGATATAAAGCCGTCCCATCCTTCTTCAATGCCATAGGATATAGATATAAAGCCGCCCCGTCCTCTTTCCATGCTATAAAGCCGCCCCATCCTCCTTCCATGCCATAAAGCCGTCCCATCCTTCTTCCATGCCATAGTGTATGGATATAAAACCGCTCGTCCTACCATAGGGTATAGATATAAAGCCGTTCCATCCTTCTTCCATGCCCTAGGGTATAGTTATAAAGCTGTCCCGTCCTTCTTCCATTCCATAGTGTATAGATATAAAGCCGTTCCATCATTCTTCCATGCCATAGGGTATAGATATAAAGCCGCCCCGGTCCTACCTCCATGCCATAGGTATAGATATAAAGCCGTCCCATCCTTCTTCCATGTCATATGGTTTAGATATAAAGCCGTCCCGTCCTTCTTCCTTGCCACAGTGTATAGATATAAAGCCGTCCCATCCTTCTTCCATGCCATAGAGTATAGATAAAAAGCCGCCCCATCCTTCTTCCATGCCATGGTGCATAGATATAAAACTGTCCCATACTGAGTCTTCCATGCCATAAAGCCGTCTAATTCTGCGTCCATGCCATAGGGTATAGATATAAAGCCGGCCGTCCCATCCTTCTTCCATGCCATAGGGTATAGATATAAAGCCAGCCGTCCCATCCTTCTTCCATGCCATAGGGTATAGATAAAAACAACGTCCCATCCTTCTTCCGTGCCATGGTGTATAGATATAAAACTGTCCCATACTTCTTTCATTCCATAGGGTATAGATATAAGGCCGGCCCATCCTTCTTCCATGCCTTATGGTATAGCTATAAAGCCGTCCCATCCTTCTTCCATGCCTTAGGGTATAGATATAGAGCCGTCCCATCCTTTTTCCAGGCCATAGGGTGTAGATATAAAGCCGTCCCATCCTTCTTCCATGCCATAGGGTATAGATATAAAGCTGTCCTGCTTCCATGCCATAGGGTATAGATATAAAGCCATCCCGTCCTTCCATGGCATAGCGTATAGATATAAAGCTGTCCTTCTTCCATGCCATAGGGTATAGATATAAAGCCGTTCCATCCTTCTTCCATGCCATAGTTTGTGGATATAAAGCCTTCACGTCCTTCTTCCATGCCATAGGATATAGATATAAAGCCGTCCCATCCTTCTTCCATGCCATAGGTTATAGATATAAAGCCGTCCCATCCTTCTTCCATGCCATAGGGTATAGATATAAAGTTGTCCTTCTTCCATGCCATAGGGTATGGATATAAAGCCGTTCCATCCTTCTTCCATGCCATGGTGTATAGATATAAAGCCGCCCCATCCTTCTTCCATGCCATAAAGCCGTCCAATCCTACTTCCAAATCATCAGATGAAGTCCAAAGCCGTCCTGTCCTATATTCATGACATAGACATAAACGTTACAGTGTATTGTAATCCAAGCGTAGACTAAAGCTGTAACCGTCCTACCTTCATGTCATAAGTTATATACTTAAACCTGGGATGACAATATACGCATTGTATATTATAATTCCAGCTTAAACATTGGTCGCCCTACATTCTTGGAATGTCTGTAGGAAATATACCATGTTATGTTGTTATATTTGGTAAAGTACCGTAAATTGCACGGGCGTCTTCTGCAAATTATGTAGTATGTACAAATACAGCGGAACTATAGTTAATGGTCAGTGTGATACAGCTACGAGTTATTTTTTTAACGTTACTAACAAACCTAATTATTAGTAAATAACATTCGGTTTATTGATACCTGTATGTTGACCTACTTTACACAATAACCCATTTTTTTGGTAACACTTTACACCTTAAACATTTTTATTTTGATACAATTTACACATCAACCCATTTTTTTATACGCTTTACATGTAATACATTTTTATTTTACACACTTTAAACGTTATAACAGTTTTATTTTGACACATTTGACACGTTAAAAACTGTTTAACTTTTACCTACTTTACAAGTAAAAACATTTTAATTTTGACACACTTTACACGTTAACATATTTTTTAGATACAATTTACACATCAGCACATTTTTTATGCACTTTATACGTAATACATTTTATTTTCACCAACTTTAAATGTTAACACAGTTTTATTTTGACACGTTAAAACATTTTAATTTCGACCCACTTTACCAGTTAAAACATTTTTATTTTGACATTTGACACGTTAACACAATTTTATTTTTTCATTTTGACACACTTTACTCGTTAAAACATTGGAATTTAGACCTCCTTCACAAGTTAAAACATTTTAATTTTAACCTACTTTACACGTTAACACAGTTTTATTTTGACATTTGACACGTTAAACCATTTTAATTTCGACCCACTTTATCAGTTAAAACATTTAAATTTTGACCCACTTTACCAATTAAAATATTTTCATTTTCACACATTTGACACGTTAAAACTTTTGAATTTTGACCCACTTTACCAGTTAAAACATTTTTATTTTGACATATTTGACACGTTAAAACAACTTAATTTTTACTCATTTACAAGTTAAAATATTTTTATTTTGACTCACTTTTCACGTTAACACAGTTTAAAACATCTGCATGGATTCCGTCACATTTCTCTCTGACGCTGATTCAGTCCAGTCTGTTCTCGAAAACTCGAAGATACTTGATGGTTAGAAAATAAAGTAGGCCTATGACATAAAAAGGCGATGATCGTGGTCTTAGGTCCGGAAAATTGGTGACTAAACTGTGTGAATGTAATAGGCAAGGGACGCAACTCCGCAAAGATAGCATCCAGCGGAAAAACAAGCAACGATAAGGCAAGCATCTAGATCATAGGAAACATTGTTACCAAATACATCCTTGTCTCCTCCAAGCTCATGATACTTACATCCAAGTATAATCACTGCAGTTAATGTCAGCGACACTGCAATGAAACAATGAAATTTACCAATGCGTGTCTTTCTGGTGAAAAACATAGTATATTTTTAGGAATAAACTTGGGGGTTTCGGGATCTATAATCTATCTCAAAGATATTGGAGGGTCTTATTCCAAGCGTTTTAAGTATATGTCACCATTAAGCTTGCTACCCTTCTCGTGTTTGAGAGATTTAGCTTGTCGTAGAACAGCATGGTGCCTTGCAAGTGCTCTTCAAATCTATTATTTCCAGTAACCTTTAAACAAAAAATTGTTTGACTGATGATTGCAAAATGAAATTTGCTGCTGCTTGATTCCTCGTTGTCTAAATAACAGACATGCTGCCATAAAACGGTGTTCAACTTGTGTATTCTAGACAGCATGAGATGAACCGCAGTTGATATAGTGCGCACATACCACAGCATGCATGAGATCATCGCTGTACCAGGTGAACCAGCCAAGTAAGTATGGAGGCTCATTGCCACCACTTCACCACTCGTTTGACGCGGTGAGTTTCCATAGGTAAGAGATATTCCAACAGAAATAGTGTTTTGAAAAGCTTATCTGATATTTTTTCCAAACGTTCATTAACTTACCAGTAAGAATAGCGCAAATACAAGAGGTGTACAAAATCCAACGTTTCTTAAAGTCTGGAATAGTGGCAGCGAAGTTATACACCAGTAGCATGGCAAGAGACACAACGGACGAGCCAAAGGCAACTGTTACAAATACAACAAAGGCACAATACCAGGCTGAAATAAAACACAATGCAAGGTTTAATTACTTTTACTGATGGCATATCTACGGTTAATATATTACAAAACATTTACCACTCTTAATACTAACAGTATGGGAGATCGCGGTTATATTTCATAGAAAAGCAGGGCAGAGACGGGGGAGGGGAGGCACGCTCCTTATACATTTTAAACGTAAAAAAAAAAAAAATTTCTTTTTTCTGATCTCGCATACGTTTTGTTTTGTTAATTGTGGGCATGGAGAAAATGCGAATTTCTAGGCAGTAGATTTAAATGGCCCTTGTCTCCAAACTCCTCCATCCAGTAACACAAACCCAACAAACTGTCATGTTTTATTGGGTTAAACCAGAAGTATATCAACTAAAAGTAAGCAACTGCCATATACATAAGCTAACAGGCATTGGGGACCGAACCCCCTGTTCGTGGACATTACTATATGGCAGTTACATACTTCTAGTTAATAGACTTCTGGTTAAACCGATAATGCCTCTTCATTGATATAGCGTTGATTGAAAAGAAATTACAAAACTTGTTTTAGGGTCAGTTATTTCTGTAATAATGTGGCCCAACCAACGCCTGACATAGTAACTACTTTCCCCTTGTATCTTACTGCTCTCTTGAAAACCTTTCTGACCAAAACTGCTCTCATGAAAACTTGTCTGACCGAAACTGCTTTCATGAAAACTTGTCTGGCCAAAACTTTTGTCATAAAAACCTGTCTGAGCAAAACTGCTCTCATGAAAATCTGTCTGAGCAAAACTGCTCTCATGAAAACCTTTCTGACCAAAACTTCTCTCATGAAAACCTTACCAAAACTGCACTCATGAAAACCTCTCTGACCAAAACTACTCTCATGTAAACCTGTTTTACCAAAACTGCTCTCATGAAAACTTGCCTGACCAAAATTGCTCTGTGAATACCTGTCTGACCAAAACTGCCCTCATGAAAACCTGTCTGACCAAAACTGCTCTCATGAAAACTTGTCTGACCAAAACGGCTCCCATGAAAACGTGTCTGACCAAAACTGCTCTCATAAAAACCTGTCTGACCAAAACTGCTCCCATGAAAGCCTGTCTGACCAAAACTGCTCCCATGAAAACCTGTCTGACCTAAACTGCTCCCATGAAAACCTGTCTGACCAAAACTGCTCTCACGAAAACCAGTCTGACCAAAAACTCCTCTCACGAAAACCAGTCTGACCAAAACTCCTCTCACTAAAACCAGTCTGACCAAAACTGCTCTCATAAAAACCTGTCTGACCAAAACAACTCCTGTGAAAACCAGTCCGACCAAAACTGCTCCCATGAAAGCCTGTCTGACCAGGAACATTTAACAACCTTTCTTGCGAAAACTGCTCTGCCGAGAGTGCAACAGCGACACCTGCTCTTAAAAGGAAACGCCCCATGACGAAATTAAACTATACTATTGATAAATTATTTTACCAAAAATTCTCTCTGGTGAATTAAAACTAGATTAACGAAGACTGCACGGACAAGGATTGCTCCCTTGTCAATTGCTCCCTCATCGGTATTTTGAATAAACGAATCGAACCCGGGACCTTGTTCTTCCTATATTGTCCCACTTGAGACTTGCGAAATTGTGGTCTTTAAACCTTTGTCATGGAAGATCCGTTCTTATAGAACATGTCACAGATTTAGTTACAAATAACCGAGAAGGATAGATTCAGAGCAGGTTAAGCTGCGGAGATACCTGGCAACAATGTTAGGCTCTTGCAAACCAAATGAGAATTCTCACCATGAACATTTAACATTGAACATAAGATGTATCTAGCCAACTGCAGATATGGGCTAACTTGTGAGCCACTTCTTTTTGTGGATTAAAATAACACCACAGCGTGTAACACATGGTCACAAGAAGGGTAAATTATTTTTTTTTTTCAAAATAACACAATGCCACATATCCTGAACAATATCTTTCTCGTGCATACACTCACCAGTGATATAGATGATGGGTTTACAGGCCCCAAACTCGCATTCTTGCCACAAGCCCCATGTGTCGTGTCCATGCCGGCTCTCTACCCAGTTAGGCGTCACGAACGATGCCAGGAGTAAGACAAAGCCAGTGGCGTAAAATACTAGTGCTACATTTACTGGACGACGAATGTTAGTCATTGGCCTTATAGCTTAAAGCTCTTCTTTTCTATTGTATAGATCAGTATCAGATTGCGCAGGACACCCCTTATTGGTTATTTATCACATGACCTAAGAAATGTCTTCTGGTTGACACACACCCGATTATCTAACTGAAATATGATAATGTTTGCAAACAGAAGAAGTCCGTTGTTAAGTGTCACGACTGGTCCATATCGAATGTAACAACTGGGCGATGTTAAGTGTCACGACTGGTCCATATCGAATGTCACAACTGGCCGATGTTAAGTGTCATGACCGGTTCATATCGAATGTCACAACTGGCTGATGTTAAGTGTCACGACTGGTCCATATCGAATGTCACAACTAACCGATGTTAAGTGTCACGACTGGTCCATATCGAATGTCACAACTGGCCGATGGTACAGCAGTAAACCTACTTTTTCATCGTCAACATTTGTAATCAGTAAATACACCTGAATGGGAATCACTTGTACTGGTTGACAAAACTCAATAAGTCACTGGAATGGTACATAAGTGATCTTACACGAAAAGCGCGTGAGTGTCATTAACTCCAATATAGACACTATGACTAACAGGTGGATAGGTATAGATAGATAGTCCCGTGCTCATCCTGGATTTCACTCTACCTGGCCGACATACTAATAGTTTTTACAAAGCAATCACAATCCGACCGCATATGTCACTCGACTTCAAAACGAAGAACGCTTTCCATCACGTCTAAACAGCATTGACTATTTTTAATAGATACAGCCACGGATGGGGATGTTGTAAAGCCAACGGCTAAAAACCAGTGTGTTTGTAAAGCGAAGCAGCTGCATGTCTCGTCATTAGTTGATTTTGAAATAAAAACTGGCACAAAACCACAGACCGCTGATTTTAATCTAGTCTACAAGCTTTTGTTAAAAACAAACGGGTGCACATATGCTGGTCTACGAATGCAAATGAGATTCGCTTTATAAGCACAGGATATGTTTTTTACTCCTGAAAGTGAATTTTACAGCGCGTTTAAGTGCAATTTCACGTTATTTTGTATTGTTGTGTGATAGAATCTACACCGGACGCACTTGTCGCCATCGTGCATTGTGATTATGACATATCTATAAGTAAATCTATTTTACACAGAGAATTGACGTCAGGATATGGACGTATCTAAAAGTATTTTATGTGACAAATTTGTGTTGTCGATGTTTATAGTGATAAAGTGAGCGGTACCCAGCAAGATCATTAGTTAAGGTCTTGTTGGACTCCTTTGTCGATTTTCAGAACACCCGTTGAATTTAGCCTCTTTTGCAGAATAATATAAATCTGTACCATACATATGTATATGTTTTTGGAAAGCTTGAATAATAAAGATTACATACATGTGAATGTGGTGAAATCGCAATTATTATTGTTAAAAATATTGCAAAATGAGTAAATGTCAACATAGAAATTGACTCATTTTTTCATGGTTTATTTCTGGAAGTGCAATAAAGATAAGACACAATAAATCAGTTGGCAGTTTAGAATACTCCTTAAACTAGTAAATGCCGCCTGATTTTTTTATTTTTTTATTTTTTTAATTAGCAGGCCCCTAGTGGATTTTTTTATCTATCCCAAACTTGGAAAGTCTTAAAAAATGTAAAATACAAACATTAAAACAAATCCATGAAGAACTTGTAAAAATGAGGCACCGTTTAGTAGATCGCACTGTGCTCTTTACAATAGTATAAATTTGAAGTTCATAAAATAAATAGTTTTTCTAGAATACGCATTGGAAAATGTAGTCTGCTTCAAAATTAAGGCAATTAAAGTTTTGACACTTGACTATATGATCATGGAAAAATTAAATGATAGGCTCTAATTTTACAGTTTTCTAATTACTTTTTTGCCAACATATAATTGGAATACCTTACTTATAATCTGAGCTATAACAAAAATTTCGTTCATGTTGAGCCAAAGGGGTCCAACAAGACCTTAACCTATGTTAAACTTACATATATGTAGTTACACTATATGTCTGGCCTGTGTGCTATACAGAAGCTATAGCTGACCATGTGAGCACGCTGTGGTCTGTGTAGTACACACAAGCCATATGACCACGTGTTATCTTGTTACACTTGGGCCTATGTGCTACACATAGGCCACCTGGTGCAAGATCACTATTAATTTGCCGTAATGTTAATTAACTATTTATTTTACATATGTTGAAAAGAATTTCACTTATATAAAAAAAAAACAATTCAACATCTGTGAAAAAGACTTCTAAATATCTAAAATAAGCCTTAATTCAACATATTTGGAAATCTTTTTCGTTTATGTAAAATTAAAAGGTGAGTGGAACTCTTTTGTAGAAATCTAAAATAAAAGCACCCACGTCCTCAATTACAGACTTCTCCCTCACAGCCTGTATCTAGCGGCAATGAGTTTGCCCAAAAAGTAAAATCCGATCGGAAGGACATCCACCCTTTGCATTTAGGAAAGCATCTGTTATTGCCACAGGTACTTATTTTACAATGAGATTGAAGGTAATGTATCCTTTCCTTTGAAACAGAGAACAATGTGCTATAAATTTAATTCCTGATTGAAAAAAGAACGGTCACAAAAGAATGGAGATTATTACAGACATTATTTCTAACTAGGGCGCGACCCATGTATAGTATTTTAGAACGTAGGGGAAGCATATTCAGACGAACATCTGATGCTGTGAGTAACATCACCGGATTTCGTGTTTGTTCGCAATGTAATTTGTCCAACTTCAATCTAATTATAGCCCGCGACCGTAGCTCATTGGTAGCGTGTGCGCTTCATGAACCGTACATGCTTCGCTTTACCGTTCACGGGTTCGAGTCCGCCTTTCGACCGTCAGGTATATGAGCGAGTCACATGTGGCTCCCATAGGCGTAGGGGAAGGTGTATTTTTAGGGGGGCAGACTATTTTTTGTCCGAAAAATGTATCATTTGCCCGAAAAAAAATTATCATGAATAAATATATATTTATGGTATGTACCGCTAATAGACCGATATACACAGTAATTATGGAGATTGCTTTAAGCACATATAGCCTCGTCAGTTGTGTGTTAAGCAGCAGATCAAAGCTAACAGTGGCGCGGAAGCTCCGAGAATGAGGAAGCCTGTTAAAGCAATCTCAGCGAATTTTGGCAGTAAAAGCACTTTCAGAGAATGATCCAAATATATTGAAGAGATTGCTACTGAATCTTGGGCGCAGAACTGTCGTTTATTTTGGCAAAACTATAGAAACTTTG